>JAODAL010007777.1:0-122588 GCA_025379985.1 Phyllomedusa bahiana | reverse complement strand
TTTGGGCCCGTTGTTCTTTTTCGTATTACGCACCTATCCTTTTCAAAATTAGGGTTATCAACTCTGTGTTTTTTGGGGTTTATATGAAAAGAAGAGAAGCTGAGCTCTGTGATATTTAGGGTTTTGAAGAGGAGAGAAGTGAGCTCTGATAATAGGTTTAATGAGGGGAAAGAACTGACCCTTGATATATAGGGTTAAAACTAAGGAAAAGGTGAGCTCTGTGAAAAAAGGTTTATATGTAAATGGGAAAAGCTGCGCTCAAGATATTTGGGTTTATATTATCTTATTATATTATCTTTCTTTCTTTGGTTTTTTATTTCTCATCCCCAAAATGTGAAAAAGGGTTGGTGCAAAAGGAGGAGGGCCCTTTCTGACAGGATTCAGTAATTTTTAAAACTGGTTGTCCCTTTGAGAAAAAACCGGGGATCAGGTGGCATAGAAAGAATCTGACCTTTTAAGGCTTTATTGGAAAGTAATACACTATTTGTGGCCTTTTTTTTGATTTTGTCTTCCGGGGGTCTTCGAGCACAATTTTTAATAAAGGGTTATATGATAAGGGGGGAGCGATTCTTTTGAAATAGGGTTTTTTTTGATAGAGGAGAGAAGCTAGCCTGTGATATAAAGGGGTTATACGATAGGGGGGAAGCTGGCTCTTAAATTTTTTATGATAAGGAAGCTAGCCTGGATTAAAGGTTTTTATGATAGAGGACAGAAAAGGGGCTCTATATATATAGGGGGTTTTTTGTAGGGACAGAACTGAGTTCTGGATTTGGGGTTTTTGTAGAGGAAGGGCTGATTTTTGTATATATAGGGGGTTTTAAAAGGGAGAGAAGCTGAATCTGAGATAAATAGGGTTATATGATAGAGGAGAGAAGCTAGCTCTGTGATATATAAAGGGTTATATGATTTGAGGAAGAAGGAGCTTGGATATATAAGGTTTTTTGATAGGAGAGAAAACGACTCGTTATAAGGGGTATAGATACAGGAAAAGGGGCAAATATTGATAGAAATTTTTGATAGGAAGCTGAGTCTGGATATATGGATTAATTTAAAAAAGAGAAGCAAAGCTCTGTGATTATATACGTTTATAGGATTTGGAGCAGGATTTTTGAGTATAAAGCAGAGAAAATCTGTAAAAGTGAACTGAAAGTGCTGCTGACCCCCACTCACATACAGTGATTTCCAGTTAGCCTTCAAACATCCGAACGGGGAAAGCTGTCAAATCAGCAGGGGGGTGGGGGTAAGCGGACCCCCTGTTGTCTTTTGGGGGATCGGGTCAGTACTTTCTTTGATTTTTATTCAAAAACCCCTGCCCCAAAACAATTAACCCTATAATCTCAGGTCATTCTTCCCTATTTATTTTTTTAAATCACCGACTCAGTTTTTCCCCTCTACTAAAACCCTTATATCACGGCTTGCTTTTCTCCCCCTCTGTAACCCTAATATCAAGAGCTCAGCTTTTTCCCTCTATATATAATCCTTATATCACAGACTCGTTCTCCCCCTCTACTTTAAAATCAATAACAGAGCTCGCTTCTCCCTCTATCAAAAACCCTATATACACGAGCTACTTCTCTCCTCATCTTTAAAACCCTTTTTTAAACCAAAGGCCATTTTTCTCTCCTCTTCTTTTGCTGCCTCCCCTGTTGGTTCCCTTTAAATTCGATGGACATGCCTTTTTCTAGCCATACTACGTAACTGTGGCCATTTCGATGAAACATGGAGTATACAGTATGGCCAAATGCCTACTTATTTGCCAAAAAACCCTTTTGAAGACCAATGTCATAGAGTTTTTTTCAGCAATGGTTTCGTTTGCTTCTCCTATAAGGCAATTAGTGGAGTAATTTGCCAATAGTTTTATTCATTGTTTCTCACAAACAATGTAAAGTTATTAGTGTTTCTATTGATCTTTTGGTCATCTCATCTATACATAAAAACAAAAAATCTTTTAATTATGATTGGAGTATTGCCTTTTTTAAAAAGGTATTTACAAAAACCTGTAGGTATTTCTTTTCTTTTTTTGTGTGTTTTGAAGGACAAGTGAAGCAGTTGGATCCTTTTGGCTGTATTCTCTCCAGTCCTAAAAAACATGTCGCAATTCGAGAACCCACCGGTGCCTGTATAGATAGTTCGCCAGTCTGATGACCCTAGGCTCTGCTTTTTTTATTTCGGGCTTTGTCAGGTTTCAAAACCTGTGACCCCGGGAAAATTTAAAGGACCATTGCACTCCAGCATTAAGCTCCCCACCTATGGCAGTACTCCTCCAGGTATTAACAATCTCTATCATCACATGATCTTAGGTTTTGTTTAATTTATGCTCCGCATTCGGATTATACTGTGTTTAACTCTCCATTTGCCTGTCATTCCCTTTTGACCATTGCCTTTTTAAATCTGCCGCCTGACCTTTTGTTTTCTGTTAGTCTCCTCCCGGGTCTATTGTACCATTTCCCGCTTTGCCATGGAATACTGTGCTAAATGTAGTGACCGGGGGAAATTCCGTCAGGAACCAACCCCCTTGGGGGGGGAAAACCCGGGGCTCCCTAGATTCAACCTCAGGCAGTATATACCAAACCGGCAAAAAATACCCTCAGGTTCAGTGGGGGAAAATAACTATTGTACAGGCATTTTGCAAGCGTCCCCAAATACAAAGATTGGAGAGGGCGAAAATTTATATAAACGTGAGGAAAATCAAAAAAACCAAAAAATCACATTGTAAAATTTTTTTTAAATAATTTAATTTTTTTTTTATCACGAATTAATATTTTTGGGCATCTCCAACACAAAAAAATGGGGCTAATAAGGGGCCCTTAACAGCCAAAAACATACAATACGAAATTATTGTATTTTTGAAGTGGTCAGGCTATCGCATGGCTGTGCACAGGGTCAAACTGCCCCCTCCAGGTTGGGGAACAAAATCCCCCATGCATTTGTATAAACTATAACAGTGGGGATGGGATTGTAGTTTCCCAAAAGTGGAGGGCCGGGGTTTGACCCCCTGGTTTGGCATAGGGGAAAAAAAAAAAAACAAAAAAAAACACAATTTAAAAAAGTTTAATATATAAACAAAAAAAAAAAAACAAAAAAGTTTCCCCAATAAAAATAGTTTCACTCATTTTTTATAAAAAGATAATAAAAGTATACATAAAAGGTTTTACCGTGTTGTAATGATCAAATTTATAAAATTATAATGTTATTTAATCTATATGTGACAAATTTCCCGGAATGTCCGAGAGACTCTTGAAAAAAAGAGGAGCTCTCCCAGAAAAGCTTGCATGTCTCCTGCTGTTCTTTATATAGTAGTTGTGCCAGGGTAAAGCAACATAATTGACATCATTTGGTATAGAGGGGCTGCTCCACAGCAGCTAGACTGGTTCTATAAGCTGATGTGGGATCACCCAGCATGCAGGAAAGCTGGGTGACACTACATATTTGCAGTTTTCCCACTAAAATGTCTCTGCGGCCATTGCCACTAGGTGTCTGCCTTCCAGCTAATCTGCCAGCGCTACCTGAAATACACCCAATACAGCAGTAATGAACAGATCGAGCAGCACCTGATCCTTAGTTATGAAGCTCGTTAGCCTGCTGCCAGCCCTGACTTTGTCTGGACTTGATTATTTCTCTGCCTAATCCCTTTGTACCATCATTCACCCCGTCTGTCCCTGTGAGTAGTCCCGTAAGTGATAGTGACCTGGGAGTCTCTCGTCGCAAAACCCACTGGCCTTGCGGCAGGCACTGTTGAAGAACCGGGGGTACTCCTTAGACCCCGCTGCCTGGTGTGTCTTATGCTATCTCCTCACGGTGATCCAGAGAATAAATTGCCTGTCATTCTTAACAGTTTAAAATTGAATTTTGGGTCTGATTGAGGGCAAAACTTCAAGAGTACTTTATCCTGAAAAAAATCAATGAATTAAAGCTTGCAGTTCTTCAACAACTTTAGCAGAGAACACTGACAGTAGGATAGTAACCTTTTAAGGTGGGTACTGAAAGCATTCTTTCAGATTTTTTAAGGGGCTCCCATAATCTCCTTAACACTAAAGGAGGTTCCCAGGGTGACACAGGGTGTGATAATTAAAGGGGTTTTATCATTTCATTAAATGGTCTTCAGAATAAGTGGACAGTGAAAACAAGCAACTTTGCAATTGGATGTCATTAGCAAAGCTGTCTTGTATTCACAGTATTCCTTATCTTGTGTTTTTGTTTACACTGATATCCAGTCCTGGTCGAATCCCTCCGGATCCCTCCTCCTTACATTTCACTAGCTGAGAGCTCATTTACATTCTGTACAGCCCCCGGTCATATTCACGGAGCTGTGTCTCACACTCAGAGTAGGGACCGTCACATTATCACTTTATTCAGTCAGAAGAAACAGAATTACACTGAAGGGCTTACACAATCAGGAAACAGCCCAATTTGTGTCGATCCCTGCCTGACTCAGAGTTAGGGGCCGTAGCATTTTCTCTCTCCACACCCAGCAGAAACAGACTGCAACAGATTCTACAATGAGAAAACATAACAGTTTTGTCCCGGTGCCTAACTCTCCTGCATAGAAGGGAGATCTGTGCCGTTCATATAGCTGTAACACATCTCCAGCTGTGAGAGGAGAAGAGATCACTGCTCAGTCTAGATGGAATGCAGTCTGTGGTATGTATACAGCTCTTACAAAATCAGACTGATAGGAAAGACACAGTGACATGTGGACTCAGAGAGGGGGTGGGTGGGCGTCTCGGGAGCCAGCATGCACATTGAAGGGGGGGATTATGTCACCCTGCTGGGAGGGGAAGAAACTCCCCTGCATTTCCAGAGTTGAGAAGCTGAGAGCAGTGTGAATCAGCCGAACTAAGGAAGCGATACATCCCCTTTAAGGTCTCAACCTGAGAACTGCCCTGACAAATCTTATCAAAGCCCTTGTTGGCGAAATTCAAATATTAAGGAGACTAGAGGAGGGGTATCAAAATATCCTTCAACTCTAAGTGGATCCATTAGTAGATAGACTTCTGGATTGGTCGAAACCATTTATTTGGCTTTCATACAAACCCTTGAGACCTCAATAACAATCATCTTGGTTCCAGAATCATTTTGAGGAGCTTGTCCTATCATACCAATTGTAACGCGGCAAGAGTGGATCCTCTGTGCCAACCATGAGTTTGGTGTAGTGCCTCACTGGGGATGTTAAGAAGTATAAGGCGCCCCTGTTCTTCACCCTCAACCTCAGTAAAAGGTCTTGGACTCTGCTGCAAGGGCACTCCCAGGTTCTTACTTCCGACACGGAGCAAGGCACCAGGTGAAGCCTACACCCTAAAAAAGGTGAGCTGTTCATCCATTTTTTGGGACTTACTAAGCCTAATAATAGTCTGACACTTCCTGTTCTGTAGAGAGAGATTTACAGTAGTCTGCTCAATATTAGCACACGCAGGTTCTTACTGAATGGAGACACCAATGTGTATAGATAACATCAGCCACAATAGGAGATAGTCACAGCTTCCCCTCTCCCCTCCTTGCACAGTGACTTATTCCCAGGTCAAAGAGCATGCCTAGAAAACTCTCCTGTAGAAGTCAATGGGACTGAGTCAGTCTTAAGGCTCCTATGTGCATGAAGCTGCTGTAAAGTATCTCTCTGACTGCTTTTAAAGCAGGGAAAGCAAGGCCTAGTGGCCAGAGTGAAAACTGTAGGACTCAAGAATTATTAAAAAATACTGAAAGTGATATGAAAAAAAAACATAACCAAAAATTCCTAAAAAATGTGTTTAACATAAAAAGTGAACTAAACAATGAGTCATTTTTGATGACACATTCCCTTTAACATCTTGGCAGACTAGTGGTTAGAGACATTGGTGAATCCTCTAAATTTATAAAAGAGGATGAAAAATGATAAAGTAATGAGTAATCTCCCCAACTATCTTCAGTTGAAAGACATCTGGTTCTTCAAGATACTAGAAATCTTGGACTGAGAGCAAGGAATTTCTGCTTCTGTTTTCCCTATGGAAGCATGAAGCTCTTCTGTAGACTAATGAGAAATATTTCCTCCTTTCTAATTGGAGGACATCAGGCTCTTTTAAAGAGACCAAGATTCTTGGACTGTAAGATCAAGGGTTGTCTTCTTTTGGCTACCTTCTGGGGGCACTGAATAAGATCTTCTCTACAGTAATAAGAAGTTCTACCGAAGAGACCAAGAATCCTTAGAAGAGGGAGGGTCATCTTCTTCTGGCTCTACTCTGAGCACTGAGTAAAGCCCTGCTTCTCCCTCTGGTAGCTTTCAGTATACTTGTTTCTCTTTTCTGACAAGTTCTCAGCTTAGCTCATTTTGCCATTGTAAAGCCTCTAATGGGGAGATGTTCCTCTGGACCCATTCATCAACAAATTTAGAAATATAGCCCTCTGTTGGAAGCTGGTGACCCCTTTAGGGCCCGCAGTCCTCTAGCTCATCTAGTTGTGGTCCAATTAATTTACCAGGTTAAATTGTACTGTACCCAAGCTATTCTTAGAAAACATAAAGCTTGCCAGGGCTGAAACCAATGAGCTTTTTGCCATGCTCTTAACTATGGCTTTGGCAGATGACACAGCAAAACAGTGAGGAAGTTCAAAGCTTTGTTTAAAATCTTGAATATCACCAAGATATCATCTCATGGAATAATGTGACAGTGCACTCCTTTATTTTGTGCATCCCACTGCATAAAGCTTTATAGTGTCATATTGAGCTTACACCTGGGCAGTTGCAGCCTGGTAACTTTTTCTCAAGGCACAATCCGCTTTCTAATTCATAGGATCTTTAAGGTTAGAGCCATCCTTTTCTCGTAGTCCAGTCCTTTTTGACAACTTGGCTACTGCCACCTCCATTGGAGAGCATAAGCCTTAGACGTGCTTTCCTTCCTGCTTCAGGGGCACATTTGTTTGAACCATCTATCATGATGGGAACTTTATCAGGTGCCAATTCATGGACATTAGAGCTGTATATTGTGTGGTGTCATGTTTGGGTGTGGTTAGAGGCATGGTCTGGTGTGATGAAATGTGTTTGGGAAGGGCCCACTGCACTGCTTTGCCTGGGTCCCATAATGTTGTTAAGAGAGGCCTGATGTTAACCTTTTTGGGGCATGTGACAGACTCTTTGAGAATCTGTCTGTTATGGTGAAAGACTTAAAGAGTACCTATCACCTCCAGGGAAACCCCATCAAGTTACAGGAGACTAAAATACAAACATGTCCTTAAAAATGCTTAATTAGAAAAATCAAAGCATTTCACTTGTAATTCAGTTTTTAAAAAAGCGCCAGCCCTTTAAGACAGCTCTGAAGTCGGCCCAAGTCGGCACTTGACAGCTTGATGTATCACTGTGTTGACAGTTGTGTTGCTTCTGAGCTGGAAGGGTCCATTGTACAGGGGGGGAGCCAGGAAGTCTGCTTCATGAGCACACTGATTTTCTCTGGGCTGCTATGTCTGTGCTGGACATAACACTAGCAACAGTGTAATGTAGATGCCTATAAACCCTGTCACATTATGTCCTCAGTGTGCTGTGCCTGCTGCATAGTATGCTGCAGAGTATGTATTGAGAGACTCAGATCTCCCTACACAAGCAGCTATTCCCTCAGCTCCCCCTGCACAGTTGGTATGTCTCAACAGAAAGAACCCCTTAGCTCTGCTAAGAAAGTGAAAGTAAAATCTGTCCCCCTGTATTAATGACATGAGCCCTCTGCATTGCTAATGACACGTATTGGAAAAAAGTCTTAGAATTGTATCTACTACTAGATTTTGTGTGCTTGTGCAGAGGTGATAGGTGCTCTTTAAAGAGGTTTTGCCACAGAGTAAAATTGACTTGGGAAGTTTGCAGATTAAATAATAAACATTTTCACCATTCATCATTATTACAAATTCTGTAACATTTATGTTTTAGATGCTACTTTTGTAATCCATAGTGTACGGGTCATCTCTAAGGGATACGACTATAAAAAAAAAAAAAACAAAAAAAAAAAAAAAAAAAAAAAAAATATCCCCCCTCCTCCCTCTTACCGGCTAATTTCGGGGAAATACACCCTCATTCCAGGGACTACCTTTTGTCTCTTCCCTGCTTAGTAATCATACATACTCATCCCAGGTGCTGTCATTCTACGTCTGCCCTCTGTATTTCTTAGTAACAGTGCAAATAAATAAAAAGAGAAAAGAAACCTCAAAAATATCCATGTTTGGCTCCTATGCTGAAAGGCAGACATGATAACCACTCAGCTAAATTGTAGCTACTCACAGCTCTTTAAATAAACAGACCTTTGTTTGACTAGAATGCATGATGTAAGGTTCAAACAAATCATACATGCCCCTTTTGAGCACAATAAAAGCAGATGGAGGATAAACAAGGAATGAAATGCCTTTGTTGCAAAACCCCTTTAATAATATTCATTGTCTACATTGATTCTTTTCTGTATTGCCAGAAAAATATATTTTTGCATGGGGTAAAACATATATCCTACAAATGTACATTAAATTTATCCAGTTAAATCATATTATTATGACCACTAGCTAATATCTAGAGTAACAACATCGCGCAGCATAGACAGCTGCTAACCAGGCTGGAAGTGACTTAATACGTTTTTGGTAGGTTTTCTAAGGCATCTGGAGCCATGCTGACTGCAGTGCATCAAATAGCTGCTGGAGGATGTTGTCACACAGATTGTTAAATGGGTTTCAATCTGGGGAATTAGGCAGCCCGTATTGTACTTGGAAGTCTTGGTCATGCTATTCCAACCAAAGATGGATATTTCTAGCCCTGTGACATGTCACATTGTCTTGCTGGAAGATTTTGTCTGCCCCAGGAAATACAACCAGCATGTATGGGTGTACATGATCTGCAAGGATAGATTCATACCCAAATCGATTAAGACTGTCTTCCACATGCCTGAGTGGAACCAGGGAATGCCACGAAAACATTCCTCCGACCATTATGCTTCTACCAAAGGCTTGTCTTCTTCCAGCAATGGTTGCAGGTTGTTTGTTCTCTGATGTTTCTTGCCTGACACGCCAATGTCCAGCCACTCAATGAAGCGGAAAATGTGACTCAGAGAAGGCATGAAAATTGAATCTTTTTTTGCCGATGCAACTTCATTAACAGTGGTGTAGTGACCATCTGTCTGCTTTGGAGCCCTATATGCAGTACAGTTTGCAGAGCTGTTGTTTCAGCAACATGTCTGGTAGACTCTGGTTCATTTTGCCAGTGAGCTTTTCCACTGTAGTGTGTTGGTCTAACCTCGGGCACATTTGTAGCCAACATTCACCTCTTATATCAGTGACACATGTTGCTCTGCAGTTTCCAAGTCATTTATTCACAGTAATGCCATTTGTTTATTCACAATACACATTCTCCACAACAGCAACAATTCACAAACTGCAGTTTAAAAAATACTGCCACTCTAGGCCCGAAACCTAATAATCATCTACTTTTGATAAATCACCCCTTTTACCCATGACAGCATCAAGGGATATGTGTGCAGACAGCCTATCCCACATCTTATGCCCCCACCAAGGCAGCTTATGATATGTGACTTTCTTCATGAGCTACGCACCACCAACATCAAAGGAAATGGTCATAATAATGCGACTCGACTGTGTATTTATCTCTGATACATACTCACCTTGGAAAAAAAAACACAGAAAAATTGAACATTATTTACTCACAAATAGAGAGCCATACTTACAGCTCCATGGCTAGACAATAGACTAAACGCAGTAGGAGGCAACATAAGCCCCAGTGATACTTGGGAGAAATATAACATGTTCAGATAACTGATGTGCAGTAGCTCACACACCCCTCCACTAGGAGGGCAAATGAATAATAATAATAATAATAATAGTAAAAACTGCACATTGAACAAGTACCAGTTCACACCAGTATGCAAAAAAGCCACAATGTCATACAAGTGGAGACTGGACGAATGCAAAAATACTGATAAGACAACCACTCACACATCTTCTATGCATGAGGGGGGTGGTTGCTAGTATTATAATTGCATATAGATATGTATAGGTATTTTTCTGTGATATTTTCGTCTCTTGTTAGCGCAGAGACTGTTATATTTCCCCCAAGTAGCACTGGGGCTAATATCGCCTCCTACTGGGATTGGTCTATTATCCAGCCATCGAGCTGTAAGTATGGCCTTGTATTTGTGTTTTTACATACTTACGTTACACAACAATTTTAGGTACAGCAATTGTTAAAAAACTGAATAAATGCTTGTCAATCCCACACTGGATATCTGTTACTGTTGTTAATAATACAGTTCAGTTTGGATGTTTTCTGACTCTAGTATGTTGTTCTAACCGTGTTCTCCCTTTCCCAAGAGTCATAGCAGGGAGATCCAGGTTGTCAATTCCCAGTCCAAGATCAGCCATTGTCCTATGTCTGTGAGACGCAAACAATTGTTTCGTGTCGTAAGTGCTTCTTTCGTATCATTGTGCTTATCTTAAGTTGTTCATTAACTGTATAACTGTAAGCAGCCAACTATTGTCTGCTTTTGTTGCCGATGTCTTCAAATAGGCTGTAAGTCAAAATATGGTAATAAGGAGCTGTGATCAGTGGCTTCATATTGCAAAGGAGGAGTAACACAATTCACACACCTTAGCCAGGGGAGATCTGCAGGTCTAACAACTCCTCCCTGTGCTATCCAGTTCTCCCCTCCTCCTCCCCTCTGGCCTTCTCTGTTCCTAAGTCAGAAACAAATTCTCAGCCCATGTACTAATCCTGTGTCTCTCCTCCCCACCCATACATGCAATCTGCTCTTGTGTATTTCATGTTTGTCATGGGTGAGGATAAAGCTACGAGAAGCTTACCAGTCTAGTCTCTTCCTGACAATCCCCCAGCATCTCCTTGGGTTACATTGTAAAACTGTTCCTTGTCTCTGGAGAGTATACCTGGCCAGCTTACCTGTCGGCGCAGTGTATGCGAGCAAAAAACCTGCCTGTGGTGCCTCAAGTGTTCTCTGCCAAGGAAAACTTTACTTACTGCATGTTTCAGGATCATTCGGTTAAGCATCTACATACCCGGCTGGGGGTGAGGTATACCCCTATACCGTTTTTTTTGTACAATTTGTGGTTATGTAGTATATGTGTGTGTTAGTGTTGCTCATTGTTGAATACAAAGTCTAGTTAATATAATGCAGTCTGTTGTGCAGCAAAATATCACCATACAGTATACAACTATAAGCAAAAAACAAATAAAGTTAGGTATGCCATTGACATGTGATTTGTTCTGACACCTCCAATATTGCTCGGTAGTCATAGCTCCACATGCTGAGGAATTGCTGGGTGAAAAGGTGAGCACAAGTGTTTTTTCTGTCTTTAGGTGTATCATAGATTTTAATGTAATTCTGCTGCTGTTGATAAGTACAGGTGAAACAAATAAATGTTACCATTGTTTTAGTTCATTAAATGAACTGTCCTAGTAATATAACCTGTGTCCTCTAATGCATAAGAATGTCATAGATTTGAATCCCCCACTGCAGACCCCAATTTAAGAGACAGTCAAACATTAGTTTCTACACTGGATGTCTCGAAAAGACCAAATATCACCTGGTCGCTCACTCATTTGCATGTATGAAACCTTGCTGTGCAGTGGTTGCTACATGAAGAACAGGTAACCATCCACAGTTTTCCCTTGTGAGAGCAGCTGATTACTGGTTGTTAGAGAAGCCGGAAAGGAAGCCTTTAACTGGTCTTATCAATGTAGTTAAATAAGTATACTTAGATCTCTACGTACCTATGACATCTACAGTCTATAAAGATATACATTAGTAAACAATGCAAATCATAACAATGTATTCAATACAATTTGGTTTTGAAGTTAGAGGCCTACATGTAACTTCGAAGTCCAGCTCCTAGAAATTAAGGGCATGTGTGTATTTTGGCATCCAGATGACATTTTTATTGCGCGCATTAGTAGCGTAGCATGCGCCTGAATTTATGAACCTGTTCTACTGCGGGTCATAGATTAGGCACTTTCTTGCTCCAAATCAGGCTCAGGTAGACCACTTTTAACTTGGGCTATCTGTTCCAGCAGTAATGCGCCTGGTTTTTCCCTCCTTCCGTCATAAATGTGTAGAATCATATGGTTGTGGTGCGACACGCCTCTAGCACGCCCCCCAATCTCAGGCACATTACAAAGTGCCGTGGGTGCCCGATAATGCGAGGGTCCTATTCTAATTAGTGGAGATTCTACAGGTGTCATAGAGTGACCTATCATGCATGGCTTCCTCCACACTAAGGTAAAAACCCCTTAAATCTATGGAAGCTGGTATGAAAAATGTCATTTTTTTAGGAGGGCAAACAGAACATTGCTACACCATATAAAAGGGGTGTTCACTTAATGTTTCCTTTATTGTGGCTTACTAGTATGCATTTAAAAAAAGTTATCTTCATCTCTTCTTCTTAACTTAGATCAGAACTGTGCCATTGTCATGCTCCTTTGGTTTTCGGTTTACTTCTTGCTTCTTCCAAATGGTAATGTCACTGCTGAAGTTACTGACCAGCTGTAGCGGTCACGTGGCACGTGATTGGCTGCAGCAGTGACATTCCTTGTTTGGATGAGGTAAACAAAAGACCACTGGAGAGTGAGGACCAAGGCGTGGGGAGTGATGAATATAACTTTTTTTATTATTATTATTTTAAAAGTGCACTAGTATGTAAAAAATTAATTGACAACCATTTGTATCAAAGTGAACAAGTTCAGTATGTAATGACCAGCAGTTTCAGTATGCACTGACACCGTAGATACTGGGTGTGGTATGCATCCTCTGGACCACCACGAGCGTAGATGGTGGTATAGCGGACCACGCAAGGGTCGAGGTTCCCTGCAAGTCTGTTCTGGCTTTGCAACGGGCTCAGGTGAGGACCAGGGGCCCCTTAGACTCTGCTGGTCGTTACACCCCTTTAATGAGCTCTTAAAGGGATTGCCTTACTACAAAGATTATCTTTCAACATGTAGGGAACAGTAAATGAAGAGCTTTCCAAATAGATTGAGAAGATTAAAGTGATTTTATCAGCTCTGAGTGCACTCAAGTTTCCCTAGGTTACCAACCTGCTTTGTCTTGCTGTTTATCTTATCTGATAGCAGGGATGACATCATCACACAGGTTGGCATGCCAGGCTTGAGAGCTTGAGTGTTATCTGATTTAACAAACAAAGGAGACTAATTACATGTGTTCACTTTAGCTCTGAAGCTTTACTGGACTTTAGAGAAACATTTCCTGCTCTCATGTCAGAGTATTTAGCAGACCTTTGAATATGGAGCCGATAAGTTAATCACCCACAGGATGCATGAATAAAAGCTGGTTTTGGCTCTGTGAAACAGCATGCCGAGACAACCACTTTAAGCTTCAGAGTATACTAGGAAAGCTATTTTTAAAGTTATTGTAGATTATACATGAAATGGGTGGAACACCAACCAAAAAGGACACCTTTGTTTTCTTGAACCATTTTCACAGTCTGTTGTATTTGTCTTGCACGCACCTGCAATTTTCTGATGCTTTGTGCACTCTAGTTTTAGAACGATTGAAAGGCTGTCATACACAATTCAAAGTGTCTTTTCATGTGTGTCTTGTAATTTTATAGAGAATTATCTCAGATCTTATCCTTCCTAATTACATTTGCTTGAATATAATGAGATACATTTACTTCTTACTTGATGAAGCTATCATTTCAACAAAGCAGCTCTATAGTGTACGTAGCTTTTGCATCTAAACATCTATTTGTAGGAGCAAGGTACAGGTATAATTTATTTTCTTGTTTTAGCTGCAATAAATTGCTCCGGTTGTTGTAGCGCCGTTTGTTTCCATGTATTCATTTGTGTCCAGCTATTACTGGCTGCGCTCAAAGATCGTCTCCAAAAATCAAAAAGCTTTCTTTTGACACAGTTGCATGATTATAAAAGTGTTAGCAAATATGACTTCATCTACCCCATTTCTCTGTTGTGTTAAAACTAACTAGCATTCATAGGGCCCATAGGAGAATGAGAATCCTGCAACTAATGACAGGAAATTGTAATAGCAGCATAAGAAGCAATAATTAAAGGTATGGATAATAGAGCCATATATCGGAGAACGCAAATAGCAGTGCTAGATAGCAATAGACATCAGCATGTTATTTATTACATAAAGGTAATATGTTCTTATACATAAGTGGGCCTCAGGGTATGTTTAAACAGGGTATTTTTGCACGTATTTTGCACCAAAATATGTGCTGAAATATAACCAAAATTATGTTCAAGAACATTACTCACAGACTGTAATTTAAAATATGCACTGTCATTCATATGATATATTTTTTTCATATTTTTGCGTGCACCTGAAAACAATTGACATTTCAATTCTTTTAGAAGTATATGTGGTGTCAATTAAGTATAGGAGGCAGATATCTGCTTTGGGCCATTGCACAACATAATGGTGTTGAAGTTACGCGCTTGCAAGCACGTAATTTCAACAGCGTAACAACTGTTTTTTGCACTACTTAAAGAGAACCTGCCACATAGATTATGCCCCCCTTGATGAGGGCAGAACAAGTTTCTGTCAGACATGCTGTTTCCAGCGCTGTGTCCCTTATTCTGTAAGATGCTGTAGTTTTTGTGTATTTAATGCTCAAATCTGCAGTTTTCAGCCAGAAGAGTCATACAAAGAATCTGTTTTTTTTAAAAACTCTCAATTCTGTAAGGTGCTGTCGTTTTAGAGCAATTACCCCTCAAATATTATTCATGAGTAGGTGTTAGCCACGCCAATCTGAGACTAGCCCGCCCACCACAACTGACAAATCTAATACTTTGAATAGGTAGAAACATGTGAATAACTGTCAGTGGGTGGAGCTAGCCTTTGGTGGGCGGGGCTAACACATACTCATGAATAAGATTTGAGGGCTAAATGCTCTAAAACTACAGCACCTTACAGAATAAGGGACACAGTGTTGGAAACTGTATGTCTGTCACTAGCTTGTTCTGCCCTCAGCAAGGGGGGGCATAACCTATGTGACAGGTTCCCATTAAACCCTAGGCCCCATATCAGCTGCTGTGGTTGTTATGGTGAATCGTTACCCCCATGATTAAACCCCTTATTAAAGGCGTCAGTTGCTTAATTGAAATGTTTTACTTATAATAACTTGATAACAGGAGATCCTGCTGTGTTATCCTCCTGGTATCTGTTCCAGCAGTAGTCATAGCTTTTTGAAGTCAGTGGGCCATCGGTATATGGGGAATAGGGCACATTTACTATAATGGTTGGGTAACAAATCCCTACAAAATGCAACACGTTTTAGAGCATGCAACAACGTGTACCAAATTGCACCAAAATTCTGGCACAAAATTTGGTGCAAAGAAAGCCAAATAGGGAGTTTTAAAAAGATAGACAAGTCCAAGACACACCAAAATTATCAAACTGCATGACCCACTATGATAAATGTGGAGCAATCTTAGACTACCCAAGTTTACACTTTCTAACTTTTAGACAGCAATAGTAAATGTGTCCTTCTGAATAAAGCTCTGTTTACATCACAAATATGTCTGGAGAGTTCCCTGATCTTGACCTGAAATTGAGGCTTTTGGTGTTTCACAGTATAGCCAATAACAGATGTTGTTCATTGGTCACAATGTTAAACACACACACGAAAAAAAGTGTGTATCCAGTAACCAGGGCCATTTTATTCATTTAGCACACTAGGCAGTTGCCTGAGGCACTCAGGAGGTGAATGTATGTTCCTGAAATCCAGGACAGATGCCCTAGATCTCTGGGTCGGCACTGCTTATTGAACTGTTTGTGTCTTCTTCGGACCTGCAAACAGTTACAAATCTTGGTGGCCAATTAGTCTTATAATATAAAAATTTAATAATAATAATAATAATAATAATTATAATATTGATATAAGTGGTGTGATGATATTGGTGTGCTCAGTGATGTTTAGAGGTATGGCCTCATGCGGTGTCATGTTTGGGAGTACCTAGAACCATGGCATGGCTTCATAACATGTATTTGAGCAGGGCCCATTGCATTGCTATGCCCGGATGCCCTTAATGCCGTTAAAAAGACTCTGCCAGTGACCTTTCTCTTCTTCAGAGAAATCTGGTTGTAAAAATTTGAATATTTCTACCTAACTTAGTGCAGTTTGGATTTGTAATTGTACAAAGTGGGGTGAAATAATCGATCTGTTATTGAGTCTTTTAGTAACCATATACACTTGACAGCATGACTACGGACATTCAGGTGAAGCAGAGCACAATTGACCATTCAACTCTTTCTTGTCTTCACTGTCATAACTTATGTGGAAAATCACAGACCGCACACAGACAATTATAGCATAGTCAGATATGCTGTACAAATCGGATGTGGATTTGTTAAATTACATGGTATTTTATATACTTTATAGTGTATGCTCTGTACAGCCTAGTTTGCCGCTAAGGGCATTTCCCCACGGCACGGGTTTTCGGACGTTTTTTCAGCCGGTTTGCGGTTTTGCAGACCGCCTGAAAAACCGGCCAAAAATGAGCACAATAGTGCTCTATGGAAAACCCGTGCAGCAGTCCCCCCTGCACAGGTTTTCTGTACGGCGGTTTTTCCGCCCGTGGTCCGGCTGCAAAACATTCTACAAAAGCACAATCTTCCATCTGGTTTTTGGATGGAATCTGTGCTTGTGAATGTGAAGGGGGAGGGCTTTTCTCCGTTCATCGCGGAGAAAAGCCGTCCATGCCCGCGGTCGTGGGGACGGCCGCAAAACAGGACAAAAACCGGCCGGGTAAACCCACCGGTATTTGTCCTCTGCAGTGGGGATGCACCCTAACTGTCCCATTTCCATCCCAAACGTTCCCCTCTTCTCTAAGGCTTATATGTGCACTCTTGAATGAAAATATGTATAAGAAGGTTTGTGGTTTTCTTATGTGTTTGACGAGCTTTTGGTGTGTATTAACTTGCAAAATCTGTAGCGGACAGATATCCTCTGGGAGTCAGTAGAAAAAATAGAAAACGCACTGCTTTTTCTTTGCTGTGTTGTTTTTTTTTTTTTTTTGGGTCAGTGGCAGTTTCTTTTCCAAATGAAGCATGCTGCATTTTTTTAGCCAGTTTGTGGCATTTTGTCCCCAGACTTCCATTTTTTTCCTAAAGTAAAAAGAACATTAGTTAATGTGTGCTCCATTTTTCATATGTTTTTTCACATGACTCAAGTGATAGGAAAAACACACCAGGAAAAAAAAGTATATTATTTACAGTGCATATATTGTAGATAGTTTGAAAATAATACCACAACAACTGCATGAAAAAATGCTGTCACGTCAAGGGAGGTACAGTGAGCCTTGACTGAAACCCAGCCCACTGTCCCTGCCTACTTGACGTGCTGCCCTAGGCGGCAGACGCCAACTGGGCGACAGTCCCTGCGCTGCTAAAGTGCTGGGGCCGTCAGGAGGAAGAATAGTCAGACAGTCCGGGTCAATACCAAAACGGGAACGCCAAGCCACAAATCGGAACCAGAGGGATAAACGTAAACAAGCCGGGGTCAGAAGCCAACCGTGAGCGAGGTACAAAATCAGAAGACAAGCCGGGGTCAGGAGAACAAGCCGAGGTCAAGTACACGGATAAATAAACAAGCAAAGCACAGATACGAAGGCAGCCAGGAGAATATAGCAGGCGCAGCACTCAGCCTCCAGGGAGATTAAATGAGATTCCCGGATACCACCCCTGCAGCTGATTGGAGCGGCCTCCAGGTCCTCCCATTGGCTGCTGCGACACGCCCCCTGTCCGGAGTGGCTGGACCTCTGTCACTCACAGAGCTGCCAGCAGCATGTGTATCAGGGTGGGGTCGCAAATCAGCTGCTGCAGCCTGTTGATGCCTGCAGCCTGAGCGCAGCCTAGTCCTGACAAATGAATGAAAAAAAGTATGCATTTTTTGCAGAAAACCAAGGGCGACATGAATCCTGGCGCTGACAGGCCAGTTCTAAATCGCTTTAAGGCAGTGTAGAATGTGCCAGAATGTTTGAACCTGTTCTTCTGCAGGTCATACATACAGGGCAGTGTAGGGACCTGCATTGCGTGTTCACTGAGCTTGGTGCAGCCGCAACCTGTTGCTTCATTTTTATGTGTTAGTAAAGGGTTCCCCTCAGTGAAGTAAAGAGCCACTAGGTTGTGATAGACAAGTGTCTATTCATGGCCAGATCCTAGTGGGATGTTCTGCAAAGCTTGATGTCCAGTAGCCTTGCTGAGGCCTAATGTACCACCAGAGTCAATCTGGTCACCTAGAAGTCTCAAATGCAATAAAGAGTAAACTTGATTTTCAAAGTTTTTGAGAGTGAAGTTAGACAGTACAGAGATTGTCAATCAAGTCAAAAGGGTGGCGTGGGGCTGGGATAGCAGAGGGAAGATGGAACACTTTTGGATAATGGGTCTGCCAAAGTGTCATTATTGTTGCTGTTTAGCTTATTAAAATATGGATTATATGCACAAGCAGGGTAGTTCACATCAATAAAGGCATGATTGCGAGGGCATAGCTATAGGGAGTGCAGAGGCAGCAGTCCCTACTTGCCCCTGTAGTCTAAGGGGGCCAATCGGCCCCTCTGCCCCATTAGAAATCCTCACTATTATAAATAACACATGATAGGTGGGGCCCTTTCATAGATTTTGGGGCCCTGGAGCTTTAACTCCTTTGTATGGTTATTAATGCTGTTTAAATCCCTACCCACCGGTGTATTTACTTTAATGGAATAAATGACTCTGACAGGCTAATAAATGCATACACCGATATATTGCTCTGAAATTTTCATTATACATGCTCCTATTCTGCATCCTCTGGCTTTGTACTCGTTTATCAGCCTTTACAGTCATGTAATGAAGCTGCATTTTTTCTCATTATTTAATCTTATTACAATCTTTTCCAGCAGCAGTATTGATATATTACTTTTTTTTAGATCTAGTTAAACTGGTTAGGATGACCTGACACAGACTGTGGTAATTGTTTTTTTATGAACGTGTAATATTGATATCTAAGACATATGTAATTATGACATTTAAGAATTAGAATGATTAAACTGGCTGTCCAGTGTATCATTTGCATACCTAAAGTCTTAGTTATATTACAAAGTTATTGCAGATGCTCTGCTGCTTCTCTAACAAGCAGGACAGAAAAGGCAGCTCTGTAGTGAACAGAGTCCTTGCTGAGTAATTAAGCCACCACGTCCACCTACCTCATTAGTTGTCCATGTATGATGCTAGAAACTTTGAATACCAGGTGGGACCATACTGTAAGCACATGCCATTACTCTTCACTTAATCTATTCTTTAATGAGTTTAACTCCTTATTGAGCACCAATATGCCTTTTTAAGGCACTCACTAAGGGGCCTTGTTCTTTCACATTTTTCTTTGTATAGCGAGGAAGAAGTCCAAAGGTGTCCAGGGAAGCAGAAGCTTTGCTGTCTCAAGATACCTGGGCTTCTGCTCTAATGACTGGGATCCAAGAAAGCCCAGATCTCAACCGTGTAACCCCTTTAGAACTCCAGTTATGCATTTGTAGGATGCCAGGGGGTTCCCACTGCAGCAGGAGCCCTAAAGAGGCCCAGAGATCTCAGCCGCTACTGCAGGAGGCTGATTGTCAGTCAGCCTGTAGTGATTGTGCAGGCAGAACTCCTTTACGTCATGGTTTATTAGGCTACAGGTATGTCATGGTGCCTTAAAGGGGTTGTCTCGCTACAATGATTGGGTTTTAATTTAAAGATCTTTAAAAAAACAAGCAGCTTTGCAATATATGTTCATACAAATGTTCTACTGATTTTGAGCTAGCCCTGTTAGTATTACTACATCAGCTTCTCAAATCTCTATAGTAGCCGACCTGTTGATCCTTATCTTACTGGCTGTCAGGTCTGAATGACTCATCACCTTTGAAGACAGGTCGGAGCAGAGAGCCCCTCCCGCACAGAATGCTTCTGTAGTGGAGGGAGGAGGAGGAGGGGGGAGGGGGGACTCTGGCGTCTGTGTCCGAGCTGCCTGGATTAACCCTGTGTGTCCCTGCTTCCTCCTGCTCTCTACACAGATAGATGTGACAGCAGTGACCCTGTCTGTTACTATAATCATGATATGTCTTTGGAACTGTGACTATACTAATACTATACAGATCAGGGGGCATGTGAATACTTTATGTTCTCCTGTATTAGGGACACATCCTGAGTATAGTAAACACGGGCCCTTGTTGTTGCTGGAGATGTGGAGACTTGTAACTAAGCAGGGGATATAGGAACACATGCATCCCCTCTGCTCTATTAGCACACAGCTTCATATTCCTCTCTACACTCCTAGATCAGCCCTCTCCTGCAACAGACCTAGGCAGGCACACACAGGGTAAAACTCTGAGAGCAAACCCCCCCCCCCCCCTGTATAACAGTTCCGTAGCTGCCTGTGTGCTGATGGGAGGGGGGAGAGGGAGCAGAACAGACAGACCAAGAAGCACGCCCCTCAGTTCAACTTACCAGGGACACTGACTGGCTGAAAGCTCGTAATGAGACAACTCCTTTAAGGGGTTAACGTTCGCATAAACCTCACTGGCAAATCTGCAACAAATCTGCACTATAATCTGCATAATTTGGTGGAGGTTTGTCACATAATGTGGTAATGCTGTGAATTTTCCAGTGTAGGCAGCCTTTCCACCTTATGTGCAGAAAGGGGAACATCTCTCCTTGATGCGAGGAGAGCACCAAATGGTGTGTAGAGTTTGATCGCCTTTTTGCCCTCTACTAAGCATCTGCATATCACAAGGCATTACGGGAAAGGAGCTGAGAAGCTCAAGCGTTCTCTATTGGATGTAACAAATCCTCAATTCGCTTTTGACCCACTGGGAAAGCAAAAAGGATATTTAACGAAGCCAGTATCACCCATCTGCATACAGCAGCTGTTTTGGGATGTTTGTCCCTCATCAGTACAGAGCAGAGCGATACTGGCTGGCTGTGTGGGAGGCAATGAGTGGCTCAGAAAGGGGAATATCTCTCCTTGAGGCGAGGAGAGCACCAAATGGTGTGTAGAGTTTGATTGCCTTTTTGCCCTCTACTAAGCATCTGCATAACACAAGGCAGACCGCTCCATTCTTTGTAGGTGGGAAAACATGCAAAATCATGTATCAGATTATTTTCCCCACTGTAGGTGTTCGTGACCATTTTACTGCCTAACAGGCTCAGCTAGCAGGTAATAGCAGGTATTGGCTGATATGCCAATCACTGCTATAGAACTGTCCAAAGCCTAAACAGGAAGTCGGAGTCTGAAGCTGGCTGTGAAGAACAGGCTCTGTGAAGCAGACTGATGAGAACACCCTTATAATACATAATATCTGACACAGTTCTAGTTTGTGAAGCAACAACTGTCTGTATATCCTTGTTATTGTTACTGTGAGGCTAGGAGTTGTAATTTCTCATACACACAGTATAAATCTCAGTAATTGACAATTGGTTTATTTAATTATTAAGGTTAGAATAATTTTCTCTGGTGTGCTGCACTATAGGCATCCTGCACATGAAATTGGGAACCTGTTGATAAAGATTTAAATCCCACACCTAAGGGTATACACTCACCGGCCACTTTATTATGTACACCATGATAGTAACGGGTTGGAACCACTTTTGCCTTCAGAAATGCCTCAATTCTTCGTGTCATAGATTCCAAAAGGTGTTTCAACGATGCTAAATTGGTACCAATGGGCACAAAGATTTGCCAAGAAAATATTCCCCACACCATGACACCACCACCACCACCTGAACCGTTGATACAAGGCAGGATGGGTCCATGCTTTCATGTTGTTGACGCCAAATTCTGACCCTACCATCCGAATGTCGCAGCAGAAATCGAGACTCATCAGACCAGGCAACGTTTTTCCAATCTTCTACTGTCCAATTTCGATGAGCTTGGGCAAATTGGAGCCTCAGTTTCCTGTTCTTAGCTGAAAGGAGTGGCACCCGGTGTGGGCTTCTGCTGCTGTAGCCCATCTGCCTCAAAGTTCGCAGTACTGTGCGTTCAGAGATGCTCTTCTGCCTACCTTGGTTGTAACGGGTGGCTATTTGAGTCACTGTTGCCTTTCTATCAGCTCGAACCAGTCTGCCCATTCTCCTTTGACCTCTGGCATAATCAAGGCATTTCCGCCCACAGGACTGCCGCTCACTGGATGTTTTTTTCTTTTTCGGACCATTCTCTGTAAACCCTAGAGATGGTTGTGCGTGAAAATCCCAGGAGATCAGCAGTTTCTGAAATACTCAGACCAGCCCTTCTGGCACCAACAACCATGCCACGTTCAAAGGCACTCAAATCACCTTTCTTCCCCATACTGATGCTCGGTTTGAACTGCAGGAGATTGTCTTGACCATGCCTACATGCCTAAATGCACTGAGTTGCCGCCATGTGATTGGCTGATTAGAAATTAAGTGTTAACGAGCAGTTGGACAGGTGTACCTAATAAAGTGGCCGGTGAGTATATACTGTATGTGTCCTAGGTAGACTTTGTAAATATAGGGCGACATGTATGTACGGGGCTGTGCCCCGTTCGCTCTATCGTTGGTCAGGTGCACTCCCGTATTAGGCGCATTACAAAGCACAGCGGCACTTTGTAATTCGCCTGAGATGCGGGGGGAGGGGGGGCCTGCTGGAGGTGGGGCGCACTACAGCCGTACGAAGCTACAGATTTATAGCTTCAGTACGGCAAATCCAGGCGCATTACTGCTGGAACAGGTAGCCCGCTTTAAAAGTGGTTTACCTGAGCCAGAAATGTCGCTTTGTGGCTAGAAAGCGCTAAGTCTATGACTCGCAGTAGAACAGGTTCATAGATTCAGGCGTATTTTACACTTCAAAAGCGTGCAAAAAAATGGCGCCTGGGCGCCAAAAATCATGCATGTCGCCCATAGTGTGTATGTGTATGCACATACTAATAAGTGTCTAAGCTAAACATATTATTATATCTGGTGAATCAATAAATGTCCAAATTCACCATGCTGGTGAATGGCCCTATTGGTACAACAGAAATGTATCTTTTGGAAAATGTTCCATGCATCTGAATGCAGTTGTTTCTATTCTGTATGGGTTTGTTCAAACCATATTTAGACGAATGGAACAGAAATGTTGGCATCAAATTTTGTATGAAATTACCCTAAATATATACAATTTAGTTCCTAGAATGTAATAACATAAATATTCTTGTCATTTATTTTATGAAACATGGAAAGATGTAAATTCTGACTATGCAGCATTTTCTCATGGACTCCCATACGCTAAGTTGCACATTCTAATGCACTATATGCATGTTCTGACATGTGGATATTAATCATCTTAAGACTATGATCTAAAGTTTAACAATGACCATGTGTCGGAACATGCACAGAGTATGTTAAGTAGCGTTTTTTTCAGTTATAGCAATTTGCCTTTTTTATAGTGGTCACAGAAGATAGGTTCCGATTTCTATCTTCGCAAGATCTGTCATATAGGATTAAGTTTTATTTAAGTGCCCTTCTAAATTCTCCACAGGTAGCACTTCATCCATGTGTGTCTTCATGTAATGGGATTGTGATTGCTAACTAGGTAGAGACAGGAAGATATATCGAGTGAGAGCAATAGGTGGTTCTTGCCTTTAGCAAATCAGATCTAAAATGAAATTACTTGACCTGTTCTTTATAGAAATTACACTATTTTCTTTATTTTGTTCTTGTGTCTTGCTACCTATTTGTGGATAAAGAATACTGATAGCGTAATGTCATAAATCACTAAAAAATACTAGCCTCGTTTAAGCTGCTTTATCTTAATCCTTTTCTACAAAGGAAAGGGTAAGCATTAAACAACATGATTAAATTCTAAAGAGGTTGGCCTTGATGGTAACGTAAGGGAAATACTAATAAACATAATATATAATGCTCTAATAATTTAAAATAGTAAGTAAAATCAGCTCCCAAGTTATTGTTAGAAAGCAATGACCACTGTATTCATCAGGGGTTACGTACAAATAAATGTAAATTTAAAACAAATACTTCACTATCAATCGGCTATGTCATAAATGTCTGTTAGATGCGGGTCCCACCTCTGGGACCCACACCTGATTTGACAATGAGCTTTCATAAGTCTTCTTGCACAATAGAAAGGTCACACTTGTGTTGTACTCTCCAATTGTGTTCTATGGCAGCACACCTCTTGGCTGTACTCGGAACTCCCAATGATATGAATGGAGATGGCCGCACAAGTGTAACCTTCCCCACCCTAACAGAGATTTATGACATATTCTGTCTATATGCCATATATGACTGACTTGGGAACACCTTGTTATTTTTTGTAACTGTTAATTTCAAGAAATAAACATTACACCACAAGTTTAAGGGCATGTCCCCACTGCACGGGTTTTCGGACGGTTTTTCAGCCGGTTTGCGGTTTTTCAGACCGCCTGAAAAACCGGCCGAAAATTAGCACAATTGTGCTCTATGGAAAACCTGTGCAGCAGTCCCCACTGCACGGGTTTTCCATCGGGAGGTGTTTCCACCCGCGGTCCGGCCGCAAAACATTGAATATGCACATTCTTCCTTCCGGTTTTTGGACGGAATCTGTGCATGTCAATGTGGAGGAGGAGGAGGGCTTTTCTCCGTGGGGATGGCCGCAAAACAGGACAAATACTGTCCGGCAAACTGTCCAGTATTTGTCCTGTGCAGTGGGGATGCGCCCTACAGGTTTGTCCGACTCCACTATTTAACACTGAGTATGGTGTTGTGGCTGGGAGAAAATAAAAAACGAACTAACAATACTCACCTCTGATGTTTGTTCCAGTGATTCATCTCCTGTTCCTCGTCACTGAGTGGAATGTCATGGCTGCTGTCTCTTATTGGCTGCAGGGGTCCTCTGACACTAAGTGATGCCATCTTTTATAGCTTTGACTTCCGAGCAGTGATGTCAGGCAGTGTCCAGTTACCACTGCAGGGAAGAGGAGGCTGAAACCGTGACATTCTGTTTGTCCCCTGTTGAAAGTCAACAGAAGACTGACGAAGAGGACCTGGAATGAACGTCTTAGGTGTTTAATTTGAGTATTATTTTTTTAATTTTCTTTCAGCCACAGCACCATGCTCTGAGTTAAAAAAGGGAAGTTGGACAACCCCTTTAATCATTTTATCACCTTGCCCACCAATAAACTTGGGTACTAAACTTCCACTAATTAAAAAAAAAAGGCACAATAAAAAGTAGGAAAATGCAGTCATTCTATTTGTCACTTAAAATGGATTTGCCATGAGGTATTCAGAAGCTCCCATAGAAGTGAATAAGGAGCGTGGATGCAAGCTCCATCCTGCGTATTCACATGCATGGCCGGATCACATATAGCTCATGGTAAAACCCCTTTAAGATAAGCATCAGCTCACCTTAAAATGGGTATATTTACAGACCAGCTTTCTGCTATAGGAGCTCCAGGGTCCAAGCAGCTTATTTAAATTTACACAAGCTACGCAGGAAGATGCTATATGCTGCATGAGCCACAGGCGACTTAGCTCAGGCAATAAAATGGGGATGGGCATTAAAAACCATTAAAAAAGCACTTTAAAGTATAAAATAAAAGACACTGGAAGTGGCACAGGATTATCCTTCCTATGTGCCTGCCAGTATCATTCTGTATTTGTTTAAACCTGTGTTAACTTTACCCCTCTTTTCCAATCTATATTTAGATTTAATTTGCTAAAATTACTTTTTGTTTCACTTTGATGCCTTCCATATGTTTGATATATTTGAATTACTAAACATTTCTGTCAGATAAACTGTAAAATATGTGTCTTTCTTCCATTTCTAATTCACAAAAGGCTTGATGCAAAATTACAATTTGCAAATAATCCTCCCTTGTGTTTTATTTAAGTATGCTTAATTGTTCCCTAATAGCAAAAAATAAATTTGGCTATAAGCAAAATCCCAAATGTCAGATAGTGTTATGTTATAGGTAATATGTAATAACTTTCTTGGAGCATATATACTGTATAATGACATTAATAGCATGCTATGATGGCACACTTTCATTTTATTAAGAAATGTATCTTTATCTTGACTGTGCTTGATAATTGGGAACATTCTTTTCAGGAAAAAGCTGTCCACATGTGGTGTATGTTTCTATCGGGGAATGCTTTTGTATGCTCCATAGCCTAAAGTAAGGTGAAGATATGGTAGAGTATGGCCATTTGAAATACTTTGTGGATCCTGCAAATAAGTTCAACTGTGTGTTTTTTTATTTTTTTTATACATATAGTAGCTAAAAAGAGTTGCAAGAAAAAGAAAATGAACCCTTTGGAATTACTTGGATTGCTAAAAATGTGGTCTGATTGTTATTCTCTCTAGTTCAAATGCAGAACGCTATATTTGGAGGAAAAGAAACGCTGTACACCTACTCTAAATTCTCATCCCAATTGTAAAACATAGTGTTAGGAGCATAATGGTTTGGGGACGTTTAAGTAGCTTAGTGCTGCAAAAGCAGTTAGGGAGAAATAGCCTCTGGTGGGCTTACAAAGGAGATACCTACTCCAGGTCTAAGGCCGAGTTCACACTGCTTATACACGGCGCAATTGCAGGATGGATTTTGCCCGCAATTACGCCGTGTGCTCGGGAGCGGGGGTGGGGGCGATAGCCCGCCGGTCCAATAGACACTCATTATCCATGGCGCGTATACCACCGTGAATAATTGACATGTCACCTTCTCCCCGCTCGCCGTATTTCGCCAGCGGGGAGAGGAGACGGAATCCATTGTTCTCTATGAGAACTGTGGATTACCATAATGACTGGGACAGTCGCGAATTACGGGCTGAAATCCGTCCCAAAATAAGCCGTGTGAACATTGCGTAATGGTGCGTTAGAGGCTATTTCTCCCTAACTGCTGTTGCAGAAGAAAGCTACTTAAGCGTCCCCAAACCATGATACTCCTCACGCTGGTTCATGTTTTGGAATGGACAAGTTAGAGTTCTGACCTTACACCTACTAAAATGCTGCAGCATAACCTGGCAAGGGTTGTGCACACAAGGTGTCCCAGAAATACTGATGAACTGAAACACATTTCCAGGGAGGAATATTCCAAAATTCCTCCTCAGTGTGTCCAAGTCTCATTTTCAGCTACAGGAAATATTTGATGGAGGCGACTGCTGCTAAAGGGAAATCAATAGGTTATTAAATTCAAGGGTTCATGAAGACATGAAGTTTAGTTTTATTATCTGTCTGTATTTGTGACTTGAATTACAATCGGACCAAATTTTATTGGTGATCGAATCAGAAGTTCCGACAATTCTAAAAGGTTCACTTTACTTTTTCATTTATTTACTTTTACAACATATTTAGCGCTGTGATCAATTAAAAGTGCTGCTTGAGGAGATCCAATGCAAAAATCTTTTCTCACGGCTGTTGTATGAACAACCATACTGCAAATCCAAGCCTGTAGAACAGCCTGAAATATTATTATTTCTGGGTGTAACCCATTGGTTTCTTTATCCCGATCCATTCGACAGATTGCCATAACTACAGAAGCTTCATAGTTAGACAGGACATTAATCAAGAACTGGGAAAATATATGTACTTTTCAGCAGGGGAGCATCTAGCCTTTTTGCTGCCTGCAATGAAAAGTAAAATCATGCCCCCTGATGTTACTGATCGCCAATGGGGAAAATTCCCATGCCAGAAATTCCACGCAAGTAAAAAATGAATCATAATTGCATGGTCTGTAGAAAAATACCTTATATGTTGCAGAATTTTGCTGCAAAATTACCTCAGACTCCAGAATAAAGACACAGCTCAACAAGACCCCCTAATTAATAGTCCCGGAAAGTCCAGACCAGAACCCAAAAAACTGTATATACGCCAGACTTAAAAAAAAGGATTGGGTATATATTCATTAAAATTTCGATCTATATTTAGAGACAACACATTATGTCCCCATCATAATTCCTTTGAACCTTAAAGAGGCCAAAATTATAGGTGCCATGTAAACAAAGACTGGCTGGGAACATGGGGGGCATTTCAGTAATAATGGACAACCTCATTTGGAATAGACTTTAGAAACAATTACTATGTACTCTATGAAACCTGGCATGTGCAAAGATTACTTTGATGGACATATTTGGACATTCACATGTCCTGTACAGGGTGGGCCCTCAGAATATTTCCTTTGGTGGGCCCAAGAAGCTTCAGTATGAAGCATTTAACAGGTCAATATTTTTTGTGGTTGTGTTTTTGTAATTTTTGATATCACTATCAATATTTCTTCTTCCAAGGACACACAGCATGCCTAGTAAACTCTCCTATAGAAGTCAATGGGACTGATCGTGTGCATAAAGCTACTGTAAAGCATCTCTCTAAATGCTATTAAAAGCAGCTAAAGCATGGTGGCTGCACCCATAGTCATATGCAGACAACAGAATTAAAAAAATCTACAGTCCAAACTTAAAAACAGTTAGGAAATAAAGAATATGTAACAGTATCTTTTTAAATTAGTAAAAAAAAAAAAGAAGGTGATTGTTTCCCCTTAAAGGTTTTTTCTCACTACAATGATTTACCTTTCCCTACATGTTTTAAGCTAAAGACTATTACCAAATACATCGTTTTTCTGATTTTACTTTGTTTTGGGGGTTGGAGATTTTATCTATTTTTTATGAAACCAAGCTTTCTACATTACGGGACCCCTCTTTCTGTTTTGATTTTTCCCAAGCAGCCTCCCCGACATTTTAACCCACAAACCCAATAAAATGAGCGCCGCAGCCGCCGGGGCCGGGCCCCGAAATGCCAGTTTTTTCTTACTAAATTTTCTTCTTGTTTTTGATCCTCGGGGCCCATCGGCCCCTTTTCCGGGTGCATGCGGGATCTGTGAAATTTAAGGGCCAGGGGCTTTCGGTGTTTGGATAATCGCGGGGCGTGCCCCTATATTTTTTGTACTTCCTTTTCCCCCGTGTCAGTCCTTTGGGTGTATATTTTGGTGTTGGAGAGAAAAAGGGGTTTTACTATTTAAGTTATACCTGTCCCAGCCCTTCCTTCCCATTTACCCTGCCCACATTCCCCTAATGCCGGGCCCTGACCTTTTTGCTTGTGCGGGTTTGTCCTCCCTGTTAAATTTTGAAACCACGCTCCCCACTGCAGACTAGCCCCCGGATCGATTACTAACTTTATCAATCAACTTGGGGCCTTAAAAACCCAACTTAAAAAATGGGTTTTGACGATTTTTTACGACAAAGTTGAAATGGGAAGGGGTTTTTAGGGTGATCGAAATTTCCAAAAATCATCCCAAAAATTTAAGGTTAAAAAATCTGGCTTTCATCTTTTAAAGATGGGCCCCTTTTTTGGCGTTTCCCCAAAAATTTTTGGGGGGCCCCAGCAAATCAATTACAAAATAAGCGGGGAGGAAATGGGGTGTGCAAAAGGGGGTCAATGATGGGATGTGTATGGTTGCACGGGCGGGAAAAAAATCCCCCATGCCCTCGTTTTACTTTGAACAGCGTTTCCTGTTTCAGCCTCAGTGTCTTCAGCGTCTATAGGGATAGGCCCCTCGCTCTGCCTGTGGCCAAAGACCCTCAGCAAAATTTTTAGCCCTATTTTTTGCACGAAAAAACCTCAAATATTAGCTGTGACCCTTTCCCAATTTATTTAAAATTAGGGTTTTTAAAACATTTTATGTATTTAGAAAAGAATTTTAAAGCACATCTCCCCTGAAAAATTCACGGCTTTTTGGGACGGGGGGGGGGGGGGCGGAAAAACAGAAAAAGCTCTATCTATAAAGAACACTGGAAAAAGTTCCCCCAAGACTTAGTGAAAGGACATTGTGTGGAATATTTTTATTATTAACAGTTTGCTATTAAAATTTTTTCCTGGATTTTGGGCAGCCTAAAACTTATTTTGGGATAAAAAAATTTTCTAGTAACTGCGGGTCTCTTTGTTAGTGCAAAACCCCACTTTTATTTTCGGGTAAAACTTTTCCCAGATAGGTGTTCATTTTAAAATTTTCCCCATTAAAACCTGGGGCGTTAATTTCCCCACCTTCAGTTAAATTAAACAACCCAGCAATTTTTGTAGTCACACGGGGGTTTTTGGGTTCCCAAAAAATACCGGGGTATCGTACAAAAACATAACATTTACGTTTTTTTTTGGGACTTTTGCGCCCCCGCATTGTTCATTGCGAAGCATCTACGTAAATCAAAAAACACAATTCTTATTCACCACAGGAATTGAAAGGGCCAAAAAATATCGTTTATTTTCCCAAAACAAACATTTACGTGTTTTTTGACTTTTTGCCCCCCCAGCATTTTTCATTGAGCAGCATCAAACGTAAATTTTAAAAAAACACCCAATTCTATTTTCCCCACGGTAATTTAAAAGGGGTAAAAAAATACCGTTTTTTTTATAAAAAACATAACTTACGTTTTTTTTGACTTTTGAAACACCCACATTGTTAAATTACGAATCTACTAAATCAAAAAAACAGCAATTTATATTCCCCAAAAGGTGAATAGAAAGGTGCAAAATATACCTTTTATTATATCAAAACAAAACAGTTACGTGTTTTTTGATTTTTGCAAAAACCCAGATTTTTCCCATTGACGCAGCATCTCCCGAAAAACTTAAAAAAACAATTCAAAATTTTCACCACAGGTGAATTGAAAAGGTGCAAAAAAAAAACGTTTTTTATCCCAAAAACATAACAGTTACGTTTTTTTTTGACTTTTGCGCCCCCTATTGTTCATTACGCAGAAATTACGTAAATTTTTAAAAAACAAAATTTTAAATAGTCACCACAGGTGATTAAAAGGTGAAAAAAAATACTTTATTATACCAAAACATAACATTTTCGTGTTTTTGACTTTTCCCAAACCCCTTTGGGTTCATTACCACCCATTACGAAATCTTAAAACAGAAATTCTATTTTTCACCACAGGGAATTGAAAGGTGAAAAAAAATACCTTTAAAATTTATAAAACATAACATTACGTGTTTTTTTATTTTTTGCGAAACCCCTTTTGTTCATTGGCAGAAATTACGTAAATCTTAAAACAGCAATTCTATATTCACCACGGGGAAAATTTAAAAGGTGAAAAAAAATCCCGTTTTTTTATATAAAAACATAAACATTTTACGGTTTTTTGACTTTTGAACCCCCAGCATTGTTCATTGCCCCCAAGGCATCTACGTAAATCTTAAAACAGAAAATTTATATTCCCACGGGTGAATTGAAAGGGCAAAAAATCCCGTTTTTTTATACCAAAACAAACAGATCGTGTTTTTTTGGACTTTTGCCCATTTATTTTTTGTTGATAGACACCTTCATTTAAAATTTTAAATTTCCAGAAAATTTTTGTTTTGATTAGGGGGATTTGAGAATAGCGTAAATTTGCCTTTCTTTTTTTTAAAGAATTTTCCCAAAAATTTTTTTCCCATCCCTTCTAAAAAATTTTTTATTTTAAACCCTTGGAGCGAAAGGGGTGGTAAGGAGCAAAGAGGGGGTTAACATGGAGGTAAGGTCGAGAAAAGGTGCCCCCTTTCCCAGTTGGCGACAACAGTATCCAGCGGAACTCCCAGTTGCGGGCCCGTCGGGCCCCTTCATCGCTGGGTCAGGGCCCTGTGAATCTAAGTAACAAAACATCGATAAAACCAAATCTTCCTTCAGGGGGTTAAATAAAACCTGCACTACAGCCTTTACCTATCGCCCTCGCAGTCCCGGCCACAAATGTCGTCCCATAAACACTTCCGTCCAACATAAAAGCACCCCAAATGTAAACTCGTGTCCCCACCATGTGGATAATCCATTTCTAAAGGGACCTTTTGATGACAAAATGCGTTGGGGCAAAAAGGCATTTTTAAAAGCAAAGGGATGATTTAGTTGCCTGACTTTAAAGTTACTGATGCCACAGAGGAGGGAAGGAACCCGGCCCAAATGGCAAAAATCCTGGGGCGGTGGGGAATTTTTTGCAGTGCCCCCTTCCCCTTTGAAAGCCCCCCAGCTTTGGATGCAGAAAGTCGGGAACGCCCAAGTCCCTGTGTTAAAAGATGATGTTTGATGACTTTTTGGCGGATCCACCCTGGTCTTTTCCGAAAAAAATTTGTTTGCGAGGCTTCATCAGGGGACGGGGAGGAAGACGAGGGGTATTTTTCAATACGGGTCCCCCCAACAAAAAGGGGAGGGGGGTCGCAAAAGCCCCTGAAAATGATTCCCCAGCCTTTGGTCACGAAAAACCCCGCTCCCTGGGCTTATCGCCGTAAAAAAAGGTCCAGGCCTCTCAAGCCTGGGCCTTCTTTGAGAAAGCCCTATTAACCCCCCCGAGGCATATCCCCTTTGCCGTAAACGCATAAGTGAGGCAAAACCAAGTGGTTAACCCCACCAAAAAGTCTAGTCCATGCCCCAAAATTCCCATAAAGGGGAAAATGGGGGAAATTTTTGGCCCAAAAAAGGCCCAGACCGACGGGGGGCTCCACCACTGTCACACCCTCTGTTCCCTCCTCCTCCCCCGCCCCCAAACCAAGTTTTTCCAAAAAGCTGCCCAGTCTCTCAGAGTCATGATCAGGGATCAGCCCCCCGCTTCAGCCCCCACCGTCGCCCGAGACCCCCAAACCCCCAAAGCCCCATCCTACCCCTTCTCCTTCCCCCCATTTTATGCCTGCACCCCGGTACACCCGGCCCGGGCTAGCAGCCAGCCTTCTGCCCTTCCATTTTTGGGGAGCAAAAAAAACATTTTCCCCCAAAACCCCCCCAAAAGCCAAAAGCCGGGAATTCGGCATTCCCAGGTTTTTGGCCCTTTGGGGAAATGTTCCCTTTTCCCCGTCTGGTGGACACAGAGGGGTTCCGCCAGGGTAAAAAGGCCCTCCGTTCCCCCCAATCCAATCCGAGCAGGCATTTCTTTGCCAAAAAAAGCCGTCCCCCCCCCCTGGCCACCATTGTCATCAAAATTTTTAAAGCGCGTTGCCCTGCATCTGGGGTTAAAATCGGTCCATCTAACCCCCGAAAACATGGACTAGAAAGAAAGGGCCAAAGGGCCGCTATATCTCTGGGGAAAGTCACTGGGTGAGCGGGGTGGAGTCTCTGGGGGTGACGGGTGGCCCCTCAGGTCGGCCACGCTCTTCAAAACCCCGGGGAATGGTGAAGGGCTTTTTCCCCAAGGCCCCTCTGGGGGCATCACGTCCCCAGAAAAACCAGGCCGTTTTGAAATTAATTCCCTTTGGAAAACCGCCCCACACACGGTCAGGAGCTGTGGACGGCTCTAAGAACGGGGCCCGAGCGCGGCGGGGGGGCAAAAAAACCTTGTCCAGGCAAGGGTGTGCATAATGGGAAATTTTGCTGGCCCCCCTTTAAAAATGGGTAGGTGGACCCACACCCCTTGGGCCGGGGCCCCATGTCATAAACCTTGTGTCCAGAAATTTCTAAAGAGCTACCCGGGTCGGAAGCCTACGGGGAAAAAGGGGCCGGGGTTTCTGAGTTAAAAATTTCCCGCCTTTTCGAAACCCTGCTTCGTCCGCCTGGCTTCTTTTCAGCGTCAGCTCGGCCTCCCCGTCAAACCGTCAATTGTTACGTGGGAACACGCTGGAAATTTCCCCCCTCCACATGCTCCCGGATTGTGGGAGCACGCCCAAGCCATTACGCAGTACGAAGTGACACATTTGGCCCACCCGCAGCGGGACCCGGGCCCCGGGGGGTTGAAACCCCCGAGAGTGAGGCAGGGGGAAAGGGGGCTTTTGGGACCATCCTTGCCCGTTTTGGGGAAAGCCACCCAAAATGGTCAGTGCGGAAAAATGCCCTTTTTCAGCATGAGCAAGTGGTACCCTTTGTTCTTGGAACGACGTTGGACCCCTTGAAACAAAAAGGGGCCCGCCCGGGACGGAAAGGGGCAAGGACAAAAGATGCGGACACCCCAGCCTTTCCTCCGTCAAACCACCCAAAGGCCCCACAGTTTTTACAATTTTATCGGTCTTCATTAGGCGTGGGGTTTGGTGGGCCAACTAGTGCAAGGTGGCGCATCCCGCTCCCCAGGTGATCATCTCAGGGAAGTCTGGGGGTGTTGAAGCGTGCCGGAGGCAGCGAGGGAGGAGGGGGTTTTCCCCAGACACCCATGTTTTCTGACGTTTCCCCGCCTTGGGAAAAGGGTTTGGCCGGGGAAATTTTAGGCGGGGGGGAAGATGAGGGAAAATAGTTTTCTAGTGCCCCTCACCCAGAGGCTTGGGAAAACAAGGCCCATCTCTCACATGAGTGCTTTGGGTGCTCCATTTCCTCCAACATGATCCTCGCAAATTTGGCCATCAAAATGAACAACAGTTAACCGGGTTTGGCCCCCCCTCCTGGATCCCCGGTACAAAACAAAAAAACAGCACTTTCTTCCACCCCCCAAATAGAGAGTAAAATGCAGAAATGGGGGACCTTGTGATTGATCAAAGGGAGACCCTCTGTTGCATCTGCTTCACTTCCCCAAAAAGTCACGGTGAACAACATCAAACGACCCTGAAAAGCAGTAGAAAAGGGCCCAAATAAAGGGGTAGCGGGAAACAGCAGGCAAGGTGGCAGAAGGGCCAATGGGGGACCTCTTGGGAATCTTTGTTTTACCCCCTCACCAAAAGCATGCAAAAGGGAAGGGAAAACCCTTTCCCAAAACCCAGAGTTTAGCTTAAAAATCATGGTGCACGACCCATCCGGGGGTTTTTCCAAACCCTTTTTTTGCATTGGTTTTCCCGACCCAATAGACTTCTGGGTATCCAAAATGGACGAATGGCCCGGCTCGCCGCCACGCCATAGAGGTGTTGTCCTGCCCCGCAGCCGCGTCATATCGAGCGGGCCCTTTAGCACAGTGGAGGGGTCATTACAGCAAACCATCCGGGTTTCCCCAGGGTAATGTGATCGTTTTTACTTTCCCTCAAGATGAATCAGGGATGGAAACTTGATGATGTTGTGGGCCCCCCAATTTCCCGAGGTCACCGATTAGTTTGCCGGTCTACTTTTACATTTCCCTTTTTAAAAAGAAATGAAACCTCTTTAAAACTTTTTTTTAAAAGATATTTCTTACTGCAATTTTTATTCTCTTTTTCCCAAAAATTAAATTTTTTGGGTTTTTCTTTTAAGGGATGTAAAAACAGCAAGGGTTTCATGACAACACCCGTATTCCCCTTTACTCACTTTATCCTTTTAAAAAATTTTCGCATTGTCAATAGTTTTTGAGGTCATGTTGCTGGGAGATACAGTTATAATTATGGGCCCTTTTGGGAACAGAAATTTTTGCTTTTTTAAATGGCATTTCCCCTCAAAAATTTTTTAAAAAGTGGGGGGGTAAAAATCATATTTTTTAATTTTTTGGTCATGTAGTGTGAGATACCCAAAAAATTTATGGGCCCCTTTTAACAAAAATGTGGGTTCTAAGTGGCATTTCTCCCTCACCAATTTTTTTAAAAATGGGTGAGAACCAAAATTTTTTTAATTTTTTTTGGGGCAATTGCTTTCTTTTAAAAAGCAAACAATACACAGTTTTTCTTTAAAAAAAAAAATGTTGTTTCTAACAGACTTTTGTTCTTCACAAATTTAAAAAAAGTGGGCCCCAAAGGGGCATGCTTTTTAATTTTTGGGGGGATTTTGCTTTTAAAGGGAGCAATTTCTTTCAGGTCCCCCCTTCGAAAAAATTTTTTTTTCTAATAGACCTTTTTTCTTAAAAATTTCAAAAGTGGCCTCATGGGGCATGCTTGAATTTTTGGGGGGTTTTTTCTGTGACATGCAGCTATACTGAGGTCCCTATTCTAAAAAATTTTTTGTTTCTAACAGACATTTGGTTTTTCACAATTGTTCCCCAAAATGGCCAAGGGGCTTTCTTTTAATTTTTGGGGCATTTTTCGGGCATGCAGCTATATAGAGGGCCTATTCTAAAAAAAAAGTTGTTTCTAACAAAACATTTTTTTTTACAATTGTCCAAAGTGGGCCCAAGGGGCAAGCTTTTTAATTTTTTTGGGGGCATTTTTCTGTACCGCGTTACTACAGGTTCCCATTTTAAAAAAAGTTTTTTTTCTAAAAACTTTTTTTCTTCCAAAAAATACAGAGTGGTCAAAGGGGGATGGGGCTGTCAAAACAGGGAAAAGGGAGGACACTGTTAATGGACACATATTTCAAAAATTTCTTGTTTTTGCAAATCTTTAAAATACTAAAAAATCCCTTTTTGGGGACAACCCCTTTGATACAATGAAAAAAAAGAGACAAAGACCCTGGTGGGATTCCCCCTATTTTTTAAAAAAGTTTTTCCCAGAATTTAAAATACTAAAAAAAATTTCATGTAAAAAAATAGCTGTTAAAAAAATTCCCGAATTGTACAAAGGGAGGTACAGGGAAAAATTGACCAGAGTGGTTATTCAGAGACCCTGAGTTGGGGCACGGACAGAGAACAAAGTACAAGGCCATTTCCCCCAAACACGTTTAGTAAAAAGAAAAAAAAATGCCAAAAAATAAAGGGGACCGGGGGTAACAGGGCGTTAACCACCATAAATTTTTAAATGAAGCTAAATTTGGGCCACACTCATACGGGGGGACAAGCGCTTTCCCCCGGGATTGACTGTGAATGAGGAAGGGTGGGGTTTCACACTTCCCCTTCCCCCACTCTGCTTCAGACGACAGTTTTTGTTTCTGTTCAACGGGCATTTTTTTTTCCTGCGTGTTAATAGATGACGGACGCCGCCCCGGTCTCACCGCACCCACTGTAATCCGGGCCCTTTTGGGCCCTGCGTGGGACAGGACAAGGGATGTCAATGTCCCGTTCAACTAAAATTGGGGGTTTAAAAAACCCCTTTTTTTCCCGGGAAATTTTTTAAAAGTGGGGGGCATGCAGGTTGGGGCACTTTCTGTGGCCCAGGACAGGTTTAGTCAAATGACCGGGAAATAAAATTTTGGGGGTTGAAAGAATCCCTTTTTCTGGCAATTTTTAAATGTGGGGTTTATGCAGGTTTGGGGCTCATGCTGTTTCCCCCCGGCCGGGGTATTCAATGTCCAAATTTAAGTAAAAAAGATGGTTTTAAATATACTGCCTTTTTGGGACTTTTCAATTTGTGGGTGATAAGGTTTTTGGGTCAGGCTTTGGGACAAGAAAAGGGGTAGTGAATGGTTTTGAAAAAAAAATTTTTTCTGTGACTTTTTTTAAAAACCCAAGTGTGTTTTTCCTAAGATGTAAACAAGTATCCATTTGACTGTTGTGGAAAAGTAATTTTCAGCTTTCTCCGCCTTTTTTTGGGTGTAATAAAAGAAGGTTTGTTCCCCTTTCCCCCTAATTTTTTTAAAGGGCAAACGCCATTTTCGCGCTCATATCGAAAAAAACCCTTTTCGATTTTTGGCCCGGGCCCACAACCCACTAAACGATCGATCTTTTGATAGCCCCAAAGCAATCGCTTTAACAATTTTTTTAAACAAAACCCGCTGTAGTAACCCCCGGAAATTTGATTGCCTAACCCCTTAAAAATCGACTTGAGGCCTTAAAGGGTTTTGCCCCCAAAGTAAAATTGACGTGGAATTTGAAAATTTTAAAAAATAAACATTTTCACCATTTATCATTATTAAAAAATTTTGCACCCTTTTTGTTATAGCTGTTCCCTTTTGTGATCCATTGTTTTTCCGCTCGTCTCCAGGGGAAACGACCAGGGCGTGAGCTCATCAGCCGGTTTGGGACATGCTTAGACAACACCCTCTTCTGGTAGCTAAATGAGTGTTCAACGCCCGGGTTCTGGGATTTTTACTCCTGTCCCTTTTGGGCTAGTTAGTAATATGTCAAACATGGCCCCCCCAAAAAAAAAAAAAAAAAAAAAAAAGAAATCTCAAAGATTGTGCATTGATAAAGAGGGAAAAAAATCCACAGGTTAATTTGCTGCAGGGATTTGAACCAAGGACCCCTGTGCTGTAAAGCAAAAATGTTGCCTGTGAGCTACAGTGTAGTTACTTACAGTTCTACACATAAACAGACCTTTCTTTGACTAAAGAGAGGAAAGGCCTGGTGATGTCATCCTGCTGGGTCACATGATATGCAATTCAAACAAATCACACACGCCCCCTTCTGAGCACACAGAGCTGAAGAGCTGGATGCAGGATGTATGAAATGAGATTGTGGCAAAACCCCTTTAACAACCGGCTTATTATTACTGACTTCAAAACGCAGTAAATTATATGTCCCCCAGTGAAGATAATAGGGTCCCCCAGTAAGTTATATATCCACCAGTTGGTGGATATATACTTTATGTCTCCCAGTAGGTAGGTGTGTAAGTTATATGTCCCCCAGTAGGTATATAGGCGGGTTTAGGTCCGCCATTAGTTATATAGGTAGGTTATAGGTCCCCCAGCAGGTATGTAGGCAGCTTATAGGTACCCCAGCAGGTATATAGGCAGGTTATAGGTCTCCCAGCAGGTATATAGGCAGCTTATATGTTCCCCAGCAGGTATACAGGTAGATTATTGGTCCCTCAGCAGGTATACAGGTAGGTTATAGGTCCCCCTGCAGGTATCTAGGCAGGGTATAGGTCCCCCAGCAGGTATCTAGGCAGGTTATAGGTCCCCCAGCACATATATGGGTAATTTATAGGACCCCCAGCAGGTATATAGATAGCTTATAGGTCCCCTAGCAGGTATATAGATAGCTTATAGGTCCCTCAGTAGGTATCAAGATCGCTGATAGGTCCCTCAGTAGGTATATAGATAGCTTATAGGCCCCCCAGTAGTTATATAGATAGCTGATAGGCACCACAGCACGTATATAGGTAGATGATAGGTGCCCCTGCACATTTATAATTAGATTATAGCTCCCCCTGCACATCATTAGGTAGATTGTAGGTCCCCAGCACTGTATAGAGCAACTTAAAAGTAAAAAACTAAAAGCACTCACCTTACCTGGTTCCCTGACGCCGATGCTCCTCCCGATCTTTTTCTTCAGGCGGCATGACATCACCAGGCCGCACAAGCAGTGTGATGACATGCACGCCACCTGTGCTGTGTACTCCGGTGCTGTGTATCCTGTCTGCGTCTCACCCGAGTACTCTGCGGAGAGCTATCACTCTCTGCTCCGCAGAACCTGTAACTGTGTGTGCGTCTGGCAGACACATATACAGTTAGTCATGGCACTGCTGCCATTGCCAAGGTCCTAAGCCAATAGCTTAGCGACTGGTATCGGCTTAGGACACTAACGATCGGCGGCAGATGGCGGCGGCGGTGCTGGGGACGACCGCAGACTAGTCATATCAGGGGTAGCAACTTGAGTCTCCTGTCGCACAGATTCAACTGGCCTTGCGGCGGGCTCTGACGACGACCGGAGTGGGCTACTTAGACTACGCTCCCTGAAGTGGTTTGTACCATCTCTTGCAGTGGTCCAGAGAATTCACCACCTGTGGATTTCTTACATCCCTGCTGAGTGTTATCAGTAGCACAAGAGCTTGTTTATTGAAGTTAATGGCAAGCTTTAACCCTTTTACAGTCTGAAGTTGGCTGTAACAGCATGGTGAGAACACCCCTTTATCTCATGAACAATCTCTTTAATTCCAGCATCTGGTGGCAGGAAAGGCCAAGCAAGTGTTTTAATTGCACAATTCCATGTGTCTGCTTGACAATTCAAATTGCAGAAAAAAAACATAGTTTATGTGATCTGTCACTAGTTTTACAGAGAATTGGCAATCCTGCAATGCTGTGTGCACGCATACTTTATTTACCTTTGTCTACATGTTTACAGCTAATCAATGAAATGGCAATAGCCCTTTATGAACCTGCAAATATGGTCATGTGACCTAAGTTAGAATGACTTATTTTTTAATGTGTTACTAAAGCATGAAAAGCTGTTACCTTGTGAAAAAAATATTGTAATATACATTCCATTTAATCACCAAGCCATTCTAATGTCACCGCGGTCCTTTGCCATGTCTAGCCATCACATTGTGACAACCAAGTGACAGCCAGTTACTGTTTGCAGCAGTGATGTCACTTTTCACAACATGCCAGTGATTGACAGCTGGGAGCACAAATACATGGATGACATGTGGTTGCTGTATGGACGTGACAGGGGACTTCAGTACCAGCAGCATGGGAACAGCAGAGGCTATATACAAGGTTTTTTTTTTATTTGCTGTTTAAAAACATTCCATGAATCTATAAAAGCTCATTGCTAGACTTTACTTTTTTGTCATTTGGTGGCAGTATGGCTTTTCTATGCCTTTGGAAGTTTAAGGACTGGAATAGTTTTATACAGTTGCATTTGTAGAAGTAGTTTATGTGAGAAGTAAAATACAACTCCATTTCCATGCCCAACATTTCCTTGGCAAACCGTACCTGATAAAGCTGAGTCGTGATTAGATGGGGGGAGAACTTGCCAATTCAGCAATCAACAGTATCTTATTATACAATGTGGCTCGCCCTGGTCGCTGCATCCTGCTGATTCTGTAATCAGCTCTTTACATTCTTATCAAATACAGATTCAACCATGATCATCATTCAGTGTGATGACCCAGATATATGATTGCCAGGTATAAAAATGTGCTAGCAGCATCAGTGACACTTTAATGCACTCCAATATGTTCTTATAAATACCTTGAATGACACTTACTCTAAGTACCTTGTGATGTTTTGGGAGCTGGCTCAGGTTCAGACCTCCGAGTTTTGGCTAGAGGCTCATGTCATCAGTAGACTGTGACAGGCATCCTCAGCTCCCTTCAGATCAAATGTCATCAGTCATCTAAAATCCAATAACAAATGCAATGTAAAGCATTTCTCAGCATTACTACACGCTCAACAGACTGCATAGATAATTTTAGGACATTTCAAACCAAGAGGAGACAGATATGTTTAGTTTTGCCGCATGACGTCTTACATCAGGTGCTTGAATGCAATGTTGTCAGTGGTCTGTATTATTTCTAGTAAGGCTATGTCTACACAGCATTGGATAAAAAATGACTTGAAAACCAAATCCTAAAAACATTCATAAAACTGAGGGCGACATGTCCGAAAATTGGCGTATCTATGACAGTTTTAGGCGTATTAAATCAGTGTAAAGTGCGCCTGAAAGTCCGAAACTTTCAAAAAATTAGCGTCAGGTATACCTTGCATAGATTACTTAATGCGCCTAAAATGGCACATTGTATCAAAAAAGGGCGCATTGTATCAAAAAAGGGGGCATGGTATCCAAAAAGGGGGCATCGTATCCAAAAAGGGGACATTGCATCAAAAAAGGGGGCATTGTATCAAAAAAGGGGGCATTGTATCCAAAAAGGGCATTGACTCAAAAAAGGGGGCTTTGCATCAAAAAAGGGGGCATTGTATCAAAACAAGGGCGCATTGCATCAAAAAAGGGCGCATTGCATCAGCATTTCTTATCAGCAGCACAGGAGATTCTTTTTTTCTTCAGCTAGGTCTACACGCACAGGATTTTGGTAATTTTTTCCACTGTGTAGACTTCAATAAAAAATCTCTGCTGTAATCTACACAGTGTAGATTTTTTTTACTGAGGTTTTCCTAAAATGAAAACTGACTGGTAGAATATAGAACATGTTTTATATTCCACAGGACTGACGTCAGATTCCCGCAGCCCTAGTGTACTGGGCCGGTGGAAATCTGACCTCTGTTTTTTTTTCAAAAAATGCACGAAAAAAATGGCTGTGTGTTCCACCAAAGTGAAAATGGTGCTGAAGTCGGGTCAAGTCGGCACATGACAGCTTGATGGATCACTATGTTGACAACTGTGTCAAAGTAACTGCTTCTGAGCTGGGAGAGTCCACTGTGAAAGGGGATGTCAGGAAGTCTTATCATAAGCACACTGAAAAACTCTGGACTGCTATTTCTGTGCTGGATATTATTACACTAATAGCAGTGTAATGTAAATGCCTGTTTGCTATGCCACAGTACATCGTGTGAACATACCCTTAAATTTCCCAGTCAGTTCTTGCAAAGTCAGTGAGTGCATGGACATGCCCTTTAAAAACTGATTCAGTTATAAAATTCTAGAAGAAATGTGAGAACATCACAAGACATAAGATAAGTTGCTCTAGAATTGTTATCTACCAGGGAACACAAGTATTTGGTAAAACAGACATGTAAGATGTCAAAGGCCCTCTTCAAACATTATTTTGTGTCATATCTGTAGTTTATTTCCCAAGAAAGAAAGAAAAAACAAACAAACAAAAAAAAAACGGGTGAACAATTTGTAGGTGGGACAATTCCGTAATCTTAGCCAGGGCTTGTACTTTTTCAAAATTGGTCAGCAAATCTCAGGAGTTATGTCAGGATATCAAATTTGTGTGTGTTTTTTTTTCCAGGGCAATCTTTAAAACCATTACCCTTTGGTCCTGCTCCCAAGGGCTTTTATTATAAGGGAGGAAATATCAGATTCTGGGGACAAGTAATTTTTTATTTTTTTAGTTGGTTCACTGGACAAATCCTTTAGAACAGTAAAATGATAATATGCCTGTTTGACTGATTTTGTCCATCATTTATTTAGAGTAAAATTGGCCATAATTAATCATTCTATATTACTTCAAATTGCCTAATTAACTTAGACTTTAAGTGAACCTACACATCAATTCTGGATTAACATACGTGAAAAGTATGAAGGACTTGTATATTTTCTACTACTGGCTTTAGTTAAGGAAAACTGTATGTTTGGAATCTGCCTTCTCTATGTGTATTATAAAAAATTGGGCCTGCCAGGGGAAGCAGCCCCAGAAAACAGAGCTAAAAGTAATTTTAAATTTCCTCTTCTTTTTTCTCCACCATCCCACCCAGATTATTATAAAATAAAGCTGTGTTTGTTTTGGGTTTCTGAGGGGATTCTCTGATTTTGTGCCCCTTTCCCCTCAAAACTTGTAAGGTGAAAATTTTTTTTGTATTGTAATTAAGATGGGGGGAATTTTCTAAAAAAATTCTTTTCCTTTCATTTCGCCGAATTTTCCCGAAAAAATTCTTTCGGCCCGAATTACTTCGGGAAAAAAATCACGTTAAAAACACTTTTTTCCAGGCTCCCAACCTCCCGGGTGCTGTAAAAACGTTGTGCCATGTTTAAATAGGCAGAGGGACTTGGTTTGGTCTTATACAATGTTGTTTTTTAGTATGACCGCACATGACTGCCCGCCTTTTAGAATCCCCTTCACTATAAAATGCCCGGGCACTTTTTGGGGAAAAAAACTGCCCAAAAAACTGAAGGGGGGAACGAAACCCAATAAAAAGGGCCCATGGCAGCAAAAGTTTAAAAAAAACAAACGAGAGCTCAGGGGGGCAACTTTAGTGACAGAGTTGGAGGTAACGGCGGCACCCAACAGCAGAAATGAGGTCAGCCCGGGGCAAAATTTACATTTTTGGAAGTGGCAAAACAGAAACCATCCCGGGCAGAGGGACAATGACACAGTGGGAGGTCACGGTGGCACAGCATAAAGGTCAGGCAGGGGCACAATGACAAATTCTGGAGCTGGCAAAAAAGGAGTAGGCAAAGAGGGGTACAATACACAGTGTGGAGGGCAAGGGAAAGGAGCAACACACCACATAAGGTCAGACAGGGGCCCCAATGACACAGTGTGGGGGGCACAGAAGCAGCCACATCAGCACAGAGGCCCAGACATTTTCAAAAAGAAAAATTCGGAGGGAAAAAAACAGGAGAAGGGCCACAGTGTGGAGGGGCACGGCAGCAACAGGGCAGGGCATGGGGGTTACAGGGGCAAAAATAAACACAGTGTGGAGGGCACGACGGGAGCCCACACAGCACATGGGGTCAAGAGGGGGCACAATGACATTCTGCAGGTGGCAAAATAGAAATTAGGCCAAAAGGGGGGGGGGGGGGGGGGGGAAAGAAGCGGGGGAGGGGGGGGGAAAGGGGGGGGAAAGGTTTTTTTTAAGGGAGGGGGGGAAGGAGGTAAGGGAGGGGGGGTTTTTTTGAAAGGAGTGGAGGTGATGAAGTGAACGAATGAGGTAAGAAGGGGAAAATAAATTTGGAGGGGGAAAAAAAGAAAACCGGGCCCCCAGGTGGGCCAATAAAACAAAAGTGGGAGGGCACGGCACACCACACCCGCAGCAGGGAGGTCAGACTTTTGGCACAATGAAAAATTCCCGGGAGGTGGCAAAAACAGGATTGGGGCCACTTTGTGGGGGGCACGGCACCCCCGGCCCAGGGCAGCAGCATGGGTTTCAGACAGTGGCACAAGCCCACAGTGGGGAAAGGGCACGCCCGGAGCACAGCAGCACATGGGGTTCAAGATTTGGCACAATGACATTCTGCGGGTTTGGCAAAATAGTTTTAGGCCCCCCAGGGGGGCAAAATGCCCGAGAGCGGAGGTCAGGGGCGGCAGCACATGGGGGTCAGGAAAAGGGGCACAATGCAGAGGGTGGGGTTATGACAGGGGGGAAAACAGCATGGGGTCAGAGAGTGGCAAAAATGACTTTCCCTTGAGGGGGCAAAACAGTACCCAGGCCCCCAAGGGGGCAAAAAATGACACATTTGGAGGGCACAGGGGCAGCCAAAACAGCAGCTTTAAAGGTCAGACAGGGGGCACAATGAAAAAATTTCCCTGGGGTGGCAAAAACAGGATTTAGGCCACGGGTTTGGAGGGCACGGCAGCACCACGGCAGCACAAGAGGTCAGACAGTGGCACAATGACACAGTTTTGGAGGAAACGACAGGAGTCCCAGCACACCATGAGTCAGAGAGGGGCCACAATGACTTTCGCAGGGGGCAAAAATATTTTTAAAGCCACAGAGCGGAAACAATAAAGAGAGCGGAGGTCCCCGGGCGGCAGCAGCTTTAAAGGTCAGGCAGTGGCAAAAAGCCAGAGAGTGGGGGTTTATGCCCAGAGCAAACAGCATGAGGTCAAAGTGGCACAATGACATTCCCTGGATTTGGGCAAAACAGTCCCCCGGGCCCGAAAGGGGTGGCACAATGACACAGTTTTGGATGTCAGGGCCCAACACAAACAGCAGCAGCAGAAATGAGCACATAGAGGGGGCACAAAACAGAGTGTTGAGGTGGGGGGCAATCCCCATTTCCCTGGTAAAAAACGGGGGTGGGGCAGATGGAGAAACTTTTCACAGATGTTTTTGGAAATCGGGCGGGGGGCCGGCATCAGAAAAAGGGGCCCTGGGGGAAAGGAAGTTTGAACCCAGACTGACCCTAAGCATTGGTGGGGTGGAAATCCTGGCCGATCCCGCCTGTTCTTTTGGAAAAAGGTCAGCCCGTTCAACTTTTTTCCCGTGGACAAGGGGGTTTTTTTCTCCTTGGGGGTAACGAGGGGCCCCCCCCGCACTGAACCCCCCCTCTGATGCCACACTACGGGCCCGGGGCAAAACACTTCCCCAAACTGCAAACTCGGCAAGTTGGGGCCCACACATCCATTTTGGCTCCCAGTTTTCCCCCAGGGGACCCTTTCAAACTGGGGTGGCAGGGTGCTGTCCAAGTAGGCCAAAACCCCTGGGGGGTTCAGGGAATGCTCCATGTCCGGCCTCGCTGGTGCTGCCCTCCCCCTGGGCGGGTAAAGGGAAAAGCGGGCTCATTAGTGACTCCAACTTGGGTTTTACGCTGATGGAGCTGGTACTGCTCCTACCCCCCCCCCCCCTTTCCCCCACAGCCGGGGCGTAGTACGTAGCGCTGGGGGGAACCCCCCGGTCAGCCCCTTTCAAGGAGGGACTATCCCGGGAACATGGGCCCAGGGGCCAACTGATTACAAAAAAAATTTCCCTATATTTATTTGAGTTTTGTTTTCCCCTCAAAATAGCTGGGAAAAAGGCCCCCTTTTTGGACCTTTAGCGAGGGCCCCAATGGGGGAAAACCAAAAAGTCATCTCTCTCCGGGTTTCGGGACAAATTCGGTTTGTCCCCAGCCAGAAAAATAAGCATGCCCCGGGAAAATCTGCACAAGTGACTCCGGGGGCCCCTTCCCTCCTCCTTTTCCCATGAAATACTCCCAAAGGGTGCTTGGGATTCATCTCCTCTCTTTCCTCATCCCATCCCCTCCTCCAGCTGCCCCTTTGCTCCTCCTCTCTTGTCCCCTGGGTAGAAAATCCACTCTTTTCACCAACAATCTTCTGCCCCAAATGTCCTCCTCCTCCTCCTCCTCCCTTTTCATCCCCCCCGGGGACTCATGGGGGCCACAGATGTAGTCCCACATCTCCACCCCCTGCCCGGGACAGATTTTTCAGAAAACTGTTCCAGGACATGAAGCAGGGGAATGACGTTATTTCATCCCAAACCCCTGGCGACTAAACAAATAACGTGGCCTCCCCCGAAGGGCCTCAACAAAGGGCAGGGGGTTCACCATGAGCCCCCCAACGGCTGAAAACAAAGTTACCAGGGGAGTATTTCGGTCTCCGGATCATAAAAAAAATCGTTAATGGGCCTTTTCCCTTTTGTTCATACAGTCGGCCCCCAACATGGGGCGGGGCGGGAATTTCCAGGGGGTGGAAACACCCCTATCAGAGCGTTTTGGGGGGAAGGCCGTTCTGCCGGGTGCAACTGAGGAGGGTGTTTCCCCGGGTTTGTAACCCAATGGATAAAGTGCTGCACGTTTTTTTGGCCATTTTCAGAATGTTCTGAAGACGGGGGAAGACTTCAGGGAAACCATTTTAAAAACCAGATTGAACACGTGCGCCAAGCAGGGCGCATGGGCCATTCCCCCCTCGGTTTCAGCGCGGACACCATGTTCCTCCCCATTGTCCGTCAACCCTGGTTCCCCCATTTGGCAATTTGGCGCGGAGAAAGCCCCCCATCGATTTCTTTTCTGCTGACCGGAGGGAAATTCCTCCCCTGGGGTGACCCTTTGTTCCCGAGGCAAGCTAGTGGGAGAACTTTCCCTGACACCGCTGTGCCCTAACATTTGGGATGATGGAAAACAGTACTTTTTGGAGGCGAATGGGGGGGTGGTGGTGAGGAGGGAGGAAAGGGGGACATTGGCGCAGGGGCAGCAGTTTTGGGCAAAGTGGAGGAGAAAGGGGGCGTCTCCTGTCCCAAAATTGTTTGGGTTTTGCCTGTGGCAGGAAGCAATTTTACCCCCTGGGCCGTTTAAAAGGGCATTAAATTTGGGGGGAAACCGAGTTTCAGCTCCAACTCCGCGGGTGCCGGGGTACCTTGGAACAAACCATAACTCAAGGGCTGACCCACTTTCTGTTCTACCCTTTTATGAAGTGGGTGGGACCGCCTTTTTGGAAAAGAAATTTTCGGCTTTTGGGAAATCCCATCCGGGTCGGGACAAGCCCATTAGTTTTTCTTAATGGTGCAGAGCCACCATTTGGGAAAAGGGGGGGACTGCAAAACCAACAACTTGGACAGGGGCACGGGCAGCGCTTTCAAACCCTTTGATTGGTTGGACCCATATAGTTGTCTCTTTTTCAATCGCCTCTCTGAACGCGCTGGCGCCATGAGTACGAGGAGCAGGAGCAACTGGACCGGGGAGGATGTTTAAAGAGAAACACTGCCTTCTGGGAGAGGTTGGGGGACCTTGACTTGGGTGAAAAAGGCATCGTGCCACGGCCCTGCTGCCCCTGCAGGCGGGAGGATGGACCAAACCCCATCTGAGCCCCGTTTCTCCCCAGGGCCCTCGGATTGACGCTGCCCCTGGGGTTTACGGGAGGGGCCTTGGGGCCAACGTTAGCCCCCCTCCCCCGCTTTACTTTCCCGCTTACAGATTTTTACATATACCCAATTTTGGGGGCCTCCGGGGGGTCTTAAACAAAAAAACTGCCACACCGCCGAGTACTGATTTTTACCGCCACTCTCCGCACGGGGTGACTAAATGCCGCCGCTGCCCCCTAGCCCCGGTTCCGCTACTGTTTTTGGGCCTGCAAGCGGGTTTTCTACCCCGAGGCCGCTTGGGTCCCCCACCCCCACACTGCTGCTACCCTGCGACTCAAGGCCCAAAACCCAAACCCCCTTTTCTGGCTTCGCCCCCCTGACGCCCCAAGCTGACCGCCCCTTCCCCCTTTAACCATGATGAAAAACCCTTTCCCCCTTTACCCGGGTCCCAAATGCGGGCGGGCTACAACACATCTATTTGTTTTTCATCGTCACTACTGTCCTCATTCACCGGGCTTGGTAAGCCGACTTTACCCTCACCCCTTAAGCCTCCCATGCCACTCTCCCCCTCTATACTTTTTCCGCCTACTGCAAGAAGCTGGGGGAAAATTTGGGCCCCCTTTCTTTTGCTGCCAAGTAAACTGCGACTGCCCCCCCTCCAAAAAATTTTTCATCCTCCATAATTTTGGGCGCTGAGCCCAGACCACTTTGTAGATCCCTGGCTAGGGAACTTTTATGGGACGAGGCGGGCTGAGGGCAGGTTTAGGGGGCCCCTGACCCCTCCCCCGGGGCCAAAGCCAACTAAATGGGTTTTGTCTTTAGGGTTTCCCAACCCGACTCTTGGCTGGGGTTTTCAGATGTCATCTGGGAGGAAGAAAGGGTGACCTAGTCCCAACCCAAACAAGAACCCTTTGGGGTTTCGAACAAAACAAAGGCCCAGAGGAGAAGCGGCAGTTGTGGCCTTTACCGATTTACCCCTGCTGCGACGTCCCCTTCTGGGGGCTTGGGGACCCTGGGGCCCGTTTCGAAAATGTTTGTTTCCAATGCCACTCGCAGGGTTTCAAGCCTGCCCCCTTTTCCCTTTTTACAAAAACTGTTTGTTCTAAAATGTACAGACAAATGGTTTAAAGAAGCTATCTGTATATGATAAATAAAACACCCGTTTTTGACTCCCAAAAGAACCCAAATAAAAAGCTTGGGGAACCCTTTGGGTAAAATTGCGCTCCACAAATTTGGGCCCGGGAAAAAATTTTCTTGTATGTGTCCGTTTACCCAACATGTGTGGGTTTAAAATAAATTTAAAAAACCCCAAACAGGCTTAATTAACCTTGGGTTGTGAATTATGGGTACCAAAAAAAAATGTATATAATTTTGGTGTTGAAAAAAACGGTTTTAAATTTTTTTCACAAAAGCGCAAAACAACGCTTAAAATTTAAAAACCCGGATGTAAAATTTCGGGGAATAGAAAATTTGGGCCAAACCCCAAAATAGTAGCTTTTTTAACGTGTTACAATTTTGTATTTTCTAACGGGCCCCACAACAAGAGATTTAAAATTTTAAAATTTAAATTTTTTCTTGTTAATTAGGGGTACCAAAAAAAAAAAAATATATTTGGGGTTGAAAAAGAAAGGTTTTAAATTTTTTCAGCACAGCACAAAACAACGCTTAAATTTTTCCCCCGGATGTAAATTGCCCAAAAGAATTTGCCACCACAAACTAGTAGCTTTGTACGTGGGGACAATGGGGGTATTTCTCGCCACACAACAAGAAAATAAAATTGTAATTAAAACCCTTTTCTTGTGAATTAGGCTACCAAAAAAAAAATATATATTTTTGGGGTTAAAAAAACGGTTTTTTTGTCACCCACCCCGCAAAACAAAAAACTTAATTTAAACCCCCGGATTAAAAATTTCGCAAAAGAATTGAACCACCACCCAACTAGTAACTTTTTAGCGTATTACAAGGGGGTATTTCTACGCCAAAACAACAAGAGATAAAAATTTTAATTAACCTTGCTTTTGAATTAGGGTAACCAAAAAAAAAATATATATTTGGCGGGTTTTTAAAAAACGGGTTTTTTTTTCAGCCCCACCAGCAAAACAACGCTTAATTTTAAACCCCCGGATGTAAATTGCGCAATAGAATTTGAGCCACCCCAAACTAGTACTTTGTAGCGTATTTTCAATGGGGGTATTTTCTACCAACCAACAAGAGATAAAATTGGTAATTAACCTTTGCTTGTGAAAATTTGGGTACCAAAAAAAAAAAATATATATTTGGGGTTGAAAAAAACGGTTTTTTTGTCAGCACAAACCCGCAAAACAAAGCTAATTTTAAACCCCCCGGAGTAAATTGCGCAATAGAAAATTTAGCCACCACAAACTAGTAGCTTTTTAGCGTATTAAAATGGCGAATTTTTTACCCACACAACAAGAGAAAAAAATTGTAATTAACCTTTTCTTGTGAAATTTGGCACCCAAAAAAAAAATAAAATAAATTTGGGGGTTGAAAAAGAAAGGTTTTATTTTTTTAGCACACCAGCAAAACAAAAGCTTAATTAACACCAGGATGTAAAAAGCGCAATAGAATTTAGCCACCAAAAAACAAGTACTTTGTACGTGTTAAAAATGGCGTAAATTTCATTTTCCCACACAACCAAAAAAGATAAAATTTTTAAATTAAAACCCTTTGATTTTGTATTACGCTACCCAAAAAAAAAATATAAATTTTGCGTTTAAAAAAAAGGTTTTTTTTTTTTCAGCACTCCAGCAAAAAAAACGCTTTTAAATTTAAACCCCCGGAAGAAATTCGCAATAGAATTGAGCCACCCACAAACTATACTTTTTACTGTTTTCAATGGTGTAATTTTTTTAAAGCCACAAAAACAAGAGATAAAATTGTAATTAAAAACCCTTTGCTTGTGAATTTGGGTACCAAAAAAAATAAAATTATTTAGTCGTTTTAAAAAAGCCCGGGTTTTTTTTTTCCAGCACCCCCGCAAAAAAAAGCTTTTAAAAATTTAACCCCTGGGGTAAATTGCCAATAGAATTTAGCCAAAACCCCAAACTATTTTGCTTTTTTAGCCCTGTTACAATGGCGTATTTTCTACCCACAAAACAAGAATAAAATTGTAATTAACCCCTTTTTCTTTTTGAATAAGGGTACCAAAAAAAAAAATCTATATTTGGCGTTTAAAAAGACGTTTTTTTTTGCAGCACAGCAGCAAAACAACGTTTTAAATTTAAACCCCCGGGGTGTAAATTGGGGCAATGAAATTTTGCAGCCAAAAAAGAAGTGTTTTGTAAAAATAAAAACGCGGTTTCTTTAAAAGAATACAACAGAACTGGCCTTTGAAACCCCCTTGGATATTGAATGTATATGCAGCTGCAGTGGCCACACTTGATTTTTTAGATCCAATACCCCAAAAAATCAGAAATAAACATTCAGGGGAACAGCCCCCTGAGACAAGCTGAGAAAAAACCCCCACAAAAAAACGCTGGTAAAAATCAGGGTTTTTCAGAAAGCGCAAACACCCCGGGAGCAGCACCTTTCCCCTTTCAGTACAAGTGAGAGGAGGGGGAGCTCCCAAACGGCGCCGGGTCGGTTTTTATATAGTGCGGGGGACGGGCACAGAAAACCCGCCGTCCGATTGGGTTCAAACTCTGCAAAATTTCCCTCAGGCTATGCCCTTCTTCCTCCCAGAGTGCTTTGCCCCATGTAACGCCATGTGCTCGCAGCCATTTTATCAATGAAAAGCACACTTCGTCCCCAAAGTTCGACTTCGTTCCGAACCGAAGTTTTCCTGAAATTCTAAACGAATTCCACTTCGTTAGAATCGATTCGCCCATCTCTAATTGTAATGCATATAATTTACAAATATTTGACTGCTAGTTTTCCAAACGTTAAATTCGATCTAGAGTGTAGATATGAAGTATGTGTAGTGCTTTTTATCTCTCGCTACAAAGGATTTGTAGTTCTGTACCACAGCTGCTGAAAAACATAACCACCTCATAATAAAATTACTAAAGTTAACGCCATTGGCCCTTCCAGCTAACCCATATGTCACTTTTGATTGAAAGCACTGTATATTTCTCCTTATTTTTCCTTGACTGCTGACTCTATAGACTGACTGCTGATTCTTGCAAAGGAGCCAGCAAAAGTCGATGTTAGATTTCCTGAAGCTCATTGGCCAGGATAATATCCTTCAGCTTTGTGTAAAGCTGAAGGCAAAAGTGATGTAGTAGGCGGCTTCCTATCTGCCAGCTCTGTAATGGTGCAGCTGCAATACTATGTAAATATCATTTTATTTTCATTGTGTTAAAATATCTGGCCTCAACACCGAGGAATACAAATATCTCAGCATGAGTTTCTCAACTGCATTTTGTTTTGAATTTTGCAATATTCATTAGCATTGAATGGTGCATTTATCTTGTCTGTGTAGTCATGGCAGCTTGTAGCTTTTATGAACTGTCTTACTTATAATACATTATTAATATAATGTCTAATAAAGTGCATACAAGCTATCAGATAGCAGACACCCACAGGCAAGTAGTGTATAATATATGGATTGGTACACAAACATGGGTAGTTCAGCAGACTCTTCTTTTATTTAGATATGCATAGAGGTGGGAGACTTAAGAAATTAAAATTCAGTGTAATATGAAGTATTTACTTGCAGACAGAGAGTATGCAAATGTCACAAGGAGCCAGGGGTAATATTTGAACTCCACAGATGTATGTACTCTAAAGATCTGTTATTTAAGAGTCCCAAGTGCTATGTAAATGTAGTAGCCCAAAAAACCCTTTACGTTCTTGAATCGGGAAGCGAAGTACATGTTTTAAACTTTAATCAAACTTCCCAATAGACCAGAAAAAAAGTGTCAAGATTAATTTTTTTTGCTGTTTTTGTGGATGGAAGTTGTTTAAAATAAAGACCAATGTCTATCCAGCCTTAAATCTGGGGGTATGTAGAAAAAATCTCGCATATCCTCTGCGCAATATAATTTAGCATAAAAGTAAAATAAACAAAATAACATTCACAGACAAGGTTAAAACAGTTTTAATACAAATCATGTGGTCCTGCTGCTTAGAGAAACTCCTAAGTCTGCTCTTGATCTTAGTAATGTCCTTCACGGACTTTTACCTGTTAAATACCTATGGGCAGGAAGCACAACTAATGTCCACATAAATAGTTGCTTACAGACTAACATTAAAACAGGCTTTTGTTTAGTCACCTATGTGTGTGACCTTAATAATCGGCTAATTGGGCAGCTGTCATAAGCGTCATGGGAACCACAAAGTACAATCTGAAAGGTTATGTACAAATACAAACTACTAAGATCAGGATTGATGGTCCTTCCATGCGTTTTTACTTTGGGTTTCCTATGTTGATACTTAAATGTCTGTCTTGATCTGTCTGTATATTCTCCTTTCTAAAACCTTCCCATTTTGTTTATGCTTGCACCGCATTTTGCACAAAGTCGACTGGGAACAACCAACATCTTCTGCCACACTTCAACATCTGTAAGCACTTTTCTCTTTAACTAGAGTATTATTTGCATTCCTAGACTTGTGCCAGGCTTTTTTTTTTTTTAGAAGTACAAATTACAAGGTGATTCCACAATTGATTCTTCAACTGAATTTTGAGTTTTCATTAGCTATAATCCAGAATCGTCCACATTAAAATAAATGTGCTACTTTTTAATGATAATTAAATTTTTTGAGGTACACTTGCCCATGGTTTAAACTTTCAGTGGGAATTTTGCTATAGCCTTTTTGATTTGTTTTCCAGATTTTGCATGTAAAATTTTATCAGAGATTTTCTATTCTACATGACGTTCTATGCCAAAATCTGCAACTTAGATCATCTGTGAATACGCCACAAAATCTGCAACAGTGATTGTTTGCCTTTTGTTTTTGCTGTGGCATTATTGTTGTTGCACTACCTTTTTAGGCATTACATAGTGCATCACACAACATGTGAAAAAATAGCCAGTGTCTGAGTTTTGCATATTACCAGTATGCCGCTTTTGAAAAAAACTGCTACTGTTAAAAAAAACCCCACCTAAATCACTAAAGTATAATGCTGGTGGCCTTAAAATTTTCCCCTTTACTTTGGTTTAAAAACATGCTTTTTTTGGGAAAAAAGTAATGTGTAAACCACCCCTCTTAGATCTAAAATTGGGGTGTTTAAAAATGTGAAATTGTAAAATGCAAACTGGGAACACTGTAAAGTGAAAATGTCAAGGATGCAATGGGTACTATCCACAAAATGAGTTCACTTCAAAATTTTTTTAAAAATTTTTATATTTTCATGGGACAACAATGAAGATATGGCACTTTGATGCAATGTAAAGAAGTTAGTGTACAGCTTGTGTAAGTTTGGTGTGCCCTCAAAATAACTCAACACACAGCCATCAATGTGTAAACTGTTGTCAACAAAAGTGAGTAAAACCCCCAAGTGGTATGGACTAATTGTGCCCAAAGTGAAACATTTTGGGCCACATGTATGAAAACGGTCTAGGTCTAAGACTTGTCTTGTTGCCCATATCACCCAGAGTTCCACTTCCATTTCAGATAGTGCTCTAAAAAAAAATGACAGGGGCGCTCTGGTTGATATGGGCAACAAAGAAAGTCTTAGACCTAGACAGTTTTCATACATGTCCCCTTTTGTGTGTATACCAATATTTTCCACCACTGCCTTAAGTCTCTTGGTCATACAGTTCCGTAGATCTTCACAAAGGCAGCCCAATGGAATTTTTTATCCATCCCCGCATGACACATCACGGGAACTGGGAATGTTAGAGACCTTGCATCCTCTATTTTCCATTTAGGGTGCCCCCCAAAATCTTAGAGGTCAGGTTTGGGGGAAAATGTTGGCCAGTCCAAAACCCCCCTTCATTTTCTTTAGCAAGGCAGCAGTCCTCTTGGAGTTGTGTTTAAGGTTGTTACCATGTTGGAATACTGCCCTGCGGACCAGTTTTCAATGGGAGGGGATTATGCTCTGCTTCAATTGCAATGTTGGATTCATGGGTTCCCCCAATTAACTGTAACACCTCCCAAAAAGGCAGCACTCATGCACACCAATCTCATGACTTCCACCCCCCTGCTTGATTGTCGGCAAGAACTTTTTTGTTTTACTCCTCACCCGGTTTCCCCCCCCACTTGCACCATTTGGAACCAAATAGGTTCATTTGGGGCTGCAGACCACAGACATGGTTCCAGTAACCATGTCCTTGCGCTTGTCTTCAGCAAACTGTTTGGGACTTATTTGGCATCATCATTAGAAGAACTTCCTTCTGGTCACAGCCGTGGACCAATTTGATTCAGTGCGAAAATGATCTGATCACTGTCAGGCTGCAACCAACCCTTTAAACCCCCGCGTTCGGCCTGGGGGCCTTCCTCAAAGACAGGGGTAGTGAGCGGTGAGCACCAGGAGCTCACTGCTCACTAGCCCTGTCCTTGAGGAAAGCCTACCATGGCCGAAATGTCGGATTGAATTATGGGCTTCTCTGCTTTTCTACTGTGTGTATATAATATATCTATATATATTTTATATATATATTTATATATATATATATATATATATATATATATATATAATTATATATATATACTAGAGCTGATGTCCCACTTTGTGATTAATAAATTATAATTTTCACTACTAACAAAGGAGTGCCGTGGACTCTCTATATACTGGATTATAGCTGTTGGCCTTCCACAGAGCACCGGCTTTATCTTCTAGAACCCTTTAACCTCTGTAGTGCTGCTAGCTGCACTCATATGTATGTTTTGAGAAGACAATCTCTGGACATGACGTGCACTCAATTTCTTTGGTTGACCATGGTGAGGCCTGTTCTAAGTGGAACCTGCCTTGTTAAACTGTGCTTCAGTTCAGTTTCAGGGTGTTGGCAATCATCTTATAGCCTAGGCCATTTTTATTTAGAGCAACAATTCTTATTTTCAGATCCTCAGACAGTTCTTTGCCATGAGGTGCCATGTTGAACTTCCAGTGACTAGCATGAGAGAGTGTGAGAGCGATAATACCAAATTTAACACAACTGCTCCCATTCACACCAGAGACCTTGTAACACTGAGTGGAAGGAAAATGACAAATTTGGCACAAGTTGTTCTTTTTCACTTGTTGCCAGTGGCTTAGACATTGATTGCTACGTGTTGCATAATTTTGAGGGTGCATTGACACGGAGCATGTTTTTGGTGCATTTTTGGAAGTGTTTTTCTGTGCAGAAATTACAGCATGAATTGCTGTGCTTTTCTGCACAAAAAATGCACCCAAAAGCCCATCTGCGTTTTTGATGCATTTTTGGGTGTGGTTTTTGTGCAGAAAGGCACAGCAATTAATGCTGTACACTTCTGCACAAAAAATTCATCCAAAAACACGCTCCATGTGAAAGCACCCTTTAGGCACACCAAAGAGTTACTGTTTGGCCCAGAGAACAATATCCCAAAATAATAACCTGCCTGTAATGGAGATGTGTGTATGTGAGAAATACACACACTGTGTTGCAAAGATAGTTCTCCACAATAAGTGAAAAAAGTAACTCGTTGGTACAGACAGCAGTATCCCAAAAGACTGAACTGACTGTAATGGAGATGTGTGTATGTGAGAAATACACACACTGTATTTCAAAGATAGTTCACCACAATAGACGCATTAAATCAGTGTTAAGTCCGATCCTCTCAAAAATCTGGCGTCAGTTATACCTTGCATAGTAAATTTAATGTGCCTAAAAGGCGCATTGCACAAATCGTGGCGCATAGCGTATCATTGGTAGTGTATGTAATGCGCCTATCGAGGCGCATTGTGTAACAGAGGTGCATAACTTTTTTTTAAGCACTTCATAAAAAAACTATATAAATTGGCTATTGCTGTAATCGTACCGATAAACAGTCCAGTATATTGCACGGTGAGCGCTGTTAAAATAAAAACAAAAAACATTACTAGGACTGCAGTTTTTCTTCACCCTGCGTTCCAAACATAGATTTAAAAGCGATCCTGAAGCCATATCCCCCCAAAAATGATACTAATAAAAACATGAACTTATCCCACAAAAAACAAGCCACTACACAGCTCCGTACAAAGAAAAATAAAAAAGTAATGCCTCTCAGACTATGGCAATGCAAAAACGTGTTTTCCCTTTTGAATATGTGTTTCTATTGTGTAAAAGCAGTAAAACATAAAAAGAAACAAATGGGTATCGCGGTAATCGTTCGACCTCTGATTAAAGTTTGCACGTATTTTACGCATGGTGACCATGTAAAACTAAAAAAACACTACCAAGAATGCTTATTTTTTAAAAAAACTACAAAACCTTTGATAAAAATGGATCAAGCATCATATAAACCATAATGGTACCAATAAAATGTCAAGAAAAAAAAAAATTCTTAATAGCTCCATTAAGAAATCAGAAAAGTTATGGTATGGCCTATGACAACTAAAATTGCAATTTTTTAAAAAACAAATTTTCTATTTGTAAAAGTAATAAAACTATATAAAATTATATCATTGCAATTGTACCGCCCCCCATAGTTATAATGTCATTAATCCCCGCCATGCGAAAACTTTTAAAAATGAAGCCCAAAAAAAAATGGCGGAACTGGGGCCCCCCCCCCCCCCCTTTTCGGCCCCAAGCTAAAAAAAAAAAAAATATAGGAACACCCTGTGCACCCAAAATCAAAATTTCCCCCCTGGATAGACCCTTGAAAATTTTGAATCCGGATGGGGGGACTTCTGGGGGTTTTCCCCTGTTCTGCTACTTTGAGGCTTTGTAAATGTGACTTGGTCCCCCAAAAATCTGCGTTCAAAAGTAATAGTGCTCCCCCCCCTTGTACCCCTGCCTGTGCCCAAAAGCAGTTTGCCCTATATATACGTATTGTCGAACTTGGAAGAAATTTCGAAATTTTTGGGGTGCTTTTTTTCCCGGATTCCGTTAAATTTTTTAAAACCCTTTTCAACTGAAAGTTTTATTTTTTTCCGCCCCAAAAAGTAAAAAGACACCCTTAAGGGTGTTAATTCCAATATGATGACTTTTCAGGGTGTTTATTAAGTTTTAGTACCTTAGGGTGTCTGAAAAACTTTAATGGCGCCTAAAGAAAATCCTTTCTGAAAATAAGACCCCAAAGTCCGGTGGTTTCCCCCTTTCTGAGGCTTGTGGGTTTAGTCAAATTAGCGCATGGGGGCCCCTTTTTAGATAATCTTTCTTAAAAAATGGTAGAATTGGAGTTTCAATGTTGGTTGATTTCCCCGTTCCATATACCAAAATTTTTAGTGAATAATGGGTAAAAATTTAAAATCTGCAAAAAAAAAAAAAAAAAAAAGTTTTGAAATTTAAACTTCAATTTCCTTTAATTTATGTGAAACACCTAAAGGGTTAATTAACTTCCTAAGTGCTGTTTTGAATACTTTAAGGGGTCTAGTTTCTGACATGGCATCATTTATGGGGGTATCTAACATACAGGCCATCAGAACTGGACTGGTGCCTTAAAAAATCTATATTGCAAATTTTCTTGAAAATGTGAAAAATTACTACTAAATGTTTAAGTCCTCTAACATAGCAAAAAAATAAAGACGTTTAAAAAATGATGCCAACCTACAGTAGACATATAGTAGATGCTAGTTATAAACTGTTTTCAGTGGAATAACTATCTTCCACGCAGAAATTTTTGAACTTTAAAAATTTTAAAAATTCTAAATTTTCACGATATTTTGACATTTTTCACAAATAAGAACCAAAATTTCTTACTAACTTAAAGGGGATGTATCGCTTCCTTAGCACGGCTGATTCACACTGCTCTCAGCTTCTCAACTCTGGAAATGCAGGGGCATTTATTCCCCCGCCCAGCGAGGTGAATCATCCCCCCTTAAACTGTGCATGTTGCTCCCGAGACAACCCCCCCCATCTCTGAGTCCACACGTCCCTGTCTCTTCCCCTATGCCGTCTTATTTTGTAAGAGCTGCATACATACCACAAGCTGCATTCAATCTAGACTGAGCAACTGATCTCTTCTCCTCTCCCCAGCTGGAGATTTTGTTTCAGCTTTCATGAACGGCACATATCTCCCTTCTGAAGCAGGAGAGTTAGGCACCGGGACCCAAAAATGTTATGTTTTCTCATTGTAAAAATCTGTTGCAGTCTGTTTCTGCTGGGTGTGGAGAGAGAAAATGCTATGGCCCCTAACTCTGAGTCAGGCAGGGATTGACACAAGTTGTGGGTGTTTCCTGATTGTGTAAGGGCCCTTCAGTGTAATTCTGTTTCTTCTGGCTGTATAAAGGGGAAAATTTTGCCAGTCCCTTACTCTGGAGTGAGAGACCAAAAGCTCCGTGAATATGAAATGGGGGCTGTACAGAATGTAAATGAGCTCTCAGCTAGTGAAATGCAAGGAGGAGGGATCCGACCAGCACTGGATATCAGTGTAAACAAAAATACAAGATAAGGAATACTGTGACTACAAGACAGCTTTGCTAATGACATCCAATTGCAAAGTTGTTTGTTTTCACTGTCCCCTTATTCGGAAGACCATTTAATGAAATTATAAAACCCCTTTAAAGCACAATCTCTGAATCACATGGATAGGTAAAAGTATCAAAAAGTTATCTGACATGAAGTAACATGTCAGATTTAAAAAATGGGGCTCTATCAGGGAGGTCAAAACTGGCTGCGGTGGTAAAGGGTTAAGTAGAAATAATTTTCCACGGCACATTACCACCACAGAAATCTGTCATACCAAGTAGGAAACCTGTTATTAAAAGTAGTGGTCCATAGTCATTGTTCTGGGGTTGAGGACCCCAAGTTGAAGTTTTGCACCAGGTCCCATGCGTCTTTAGCTACGCCTCTTGTGACATGTGAGTGGTCATCAATCATTTGGGGGATGAGGATCACGTGATCACCCTATTACTTTATAAGACCTTGCATATTTGTTAAATGACAGAACTATGATTAAGGTTTTACACTGAAACACGTCAGAGTCGTAATACGGGTTCCATGGATTTTATTTCTTTGTAATAAAAATAATTTTTTTTGGATAAAGTTTTGTCCTTCAAATATATAATGTTTGGATCCTGGAAAACGCTGCATTTACTCAGCCTATCAATTGTAAAATGAAAAATCACAATATTAGGTATGTCATAAAACTAAAAAAAATTATATCCTCGGCACTCACGATCCTTAAAGGGTGCACACCAAAAAGGAATTCATATAGAAGAAGAGTAGGTTGCACTCCAACAATCAAAGATATTCTTCAAATTTTTATTTATACAAAACTTTAATTATTCCAATGACAATATAAAAACCAACTTCATATACAGTGATCCTTGTCAACACGCATTTATCAAAAAGATTCTAACAACAAGACGTTTCGATCTACATTAGATCTTTTGCCATTATTGTCAGGTCCGTTAAGGATATACCATAAGAATAAGAAAGATGAACGATATTTAAAGAATGGGTCAGAAATAGGAAACGTTAATGTCCTAACATGACTAATTATTGTTTGTTTTTAATTACTAATATTTGTTTTTAATTTTAAAGATTCTATTGAAAAAGATCTAATGTAGATCGAAACGTCTTGTTGTTAGAATCTTTTTGATAAATACGTGTTGACAAGGATCACTGTATATGAAGTCGGCTTTTATATTGTCATTGGAATAAAGTTTTGTATAAATAAAAATTTGAAGAATATCTTTGATTGTTGAAGTGCAACCAACTCTTCTTCAATATTAGTTATGTCAGCAAGTCTGCATTGTAAAGCTCTGTTCACACATTGTTTTCTGATTTCCTGCTGCAGACCTCCGACAGAAAATGTATGCCATTTATCGTAATATGTAAAAGATAAAAAAAACAAAGAAACCACATGAAAATTGCCTTAAACAAAAATGCCTCATTTCAATAAGAATTCATATTTTTCTGGTGGCCACAAGCAATCCCAGAATTCAGCTTTCATTCAAAATATCTGTTGAGTCAACTAACAGTAAATGATTACATACACCAGTGTCCAAGAGGGATGGCTTCCCTTGTTTACCACATAAGAAATACTTGTTACTAGTGGATGCAGGTGACATGCATCTTTTTCTTTGTTCCCATAGGCAAAACAGCTTGCGTAGGTCCCAGAGGTGGATACACCTGACTGACTTGTTTTCTGCAGACTGCGCCTATGTTTGGGGCTGTTACTTGATTTGTGTATGAGCTACACTTTGTGTGCCTGACTATCACCTAAATCTATATACAATTTAGTATTGCTCGACACACCTGATATCATACCACATAGGTGCTCGGTATAAATGAACAATCACTAGCATTAAGTATATACCCGCACACAAGAATTACTAATCGTTATTACAAAACTTTATTAACATCATCCATTTGGTATCCAAAATGAGATTTCATACAGTACAGCGACTGCTTCATACATATATTCGGTATCCAAAATGAAGTCTCATGCAGTATAGCGACTGATTCATACATATAAACGTTTTCGGTTCTCATAGGACCTTCATCAGATAAGTCGCTTCTTGTATATTCTTAATTTACATAGAGGCTCAGGCACAGATAATAATGAAGAGTTAAGGCGTAAGTCTGCCACATTACCTTTCCATGTGGCAGACTTACGCCTTAACTCTTCATTATTATCTGTGCCTGCGCCTCTATGTAAATTAAGAATATACAAGAAGCGACTTATCTGATGAAGGTCCTATGAGAACCGAAAACGTTTATATGTATGAATCAGTCGCTATACTGCATGAGACTTCATTTTGGATACCGAATATATGTATGAAGCAGTCGCTGTACTGTATGAAATCTCATTTTGGATATCAAATGGATGATGTTAATAAAGTTTTGTAATAACGATTAGAAATTCTTGTGTGCGGGTATATACTTAATGCTATCACCTAAAACTGACAAAACCTTGCTGTAAGGATTACAGATGAAAAGGAGCTGAGTCACAGCTCAGCATATTACCTGTTCTGTGGGTGTATACAGGACTGCACTGTAGCTAATCATGCTGAAAATTTTGGTCTGCTGTATGTATGTGAGTATATATTTATATATGCACTGTATGTATATTTAGTTCATTACTTTTATGTAGTGTCTACATATTCCAGAGCTCTGTACAGGGATAATCATAACTCACATTGGTCCCATGGGCATTGCTATCTAAATTCACAATTAACCTATTAGTATGTTTTTGGAGTGTGAGAGAAAAAGCCCAAGTAAACAAAGGGAAAATATTAAAATTACCCCATGCAGATGTTGTCATTAGTCAAATATTAATCGAAGCCCATAATACTGCAGGACAGCAGTGCTAACCACTAAGCCACTGTGTTCTGTTTCATAATTATTATAACACAGTAATTAATTATGCTTTGAAATATAAAAAGCGGCTTGAATACATAAATATGTAGCTTTGTTATTCATGTCTAGAAAATTTACAAAGCTCAATTTCATTAGAAATCAGTTTTGGTGCCCTGATCTGTGTGACTGTCTTGACCTGACTTGGGCCTCGTTGACACTTGTGTATTTTGGTCAGCAGGCTTGGACTGGCTCACAGAGGAGCAGGGAAAACACCCCGTGGGCTCCTGTGATGGGGCTAATTTTGACGGAAAATGGCAGAGGAAGAGAGACAGATTTCAAAATATAACTGTAGGATGGGCCCCGAGAATGACCCTATGCAGCCAAGTCTGACATGGTTGATCAGTATGCTGCATCAGCATTTGCAATCTCATACTAGAAGTGGAACCTACAAAGTGAAAGCAACCAATATAATGACTTGCATGTCCTCTGTGTTTACCTGCTCTTAATTTTAGTGTAGAAATACTCAAGCAAAATACTGACCAAAGTATGAAAGTGTGAAAGTGTGAAAGTAGCCTTCATACTTCACTTGGCCCTTTTCTGGAAATGCTACTCGTTCATTGCTTTTTTCCTCTGAAAAATCCTGTAGCCAGATGTTAGAGAGAAACTCTATTGTGAAATTTAAAAAAAATTATTGCAAACAAAGCTACATATTTGATATTACCAGAATCCTATCAACCTGCAAAATACAGATAATACATCATTTATACCAAAGAGTTAATGGCATAAAAACAAAACCCTGGCAAACATGGCGCAAGTACATTGTTTTCACATTTCACCCCACTTAGAATCTTTTTGCGGTTTCCCAGCATAGTCTATGATATGGTCAATGACACCTTTAGAAAGCACATCTTGTCCTGCAAAATAAAAGCCCTTATATGTCTAAAAAACACACACAAAAAAGGGGACATTACTTACTCAAAAACCACCACCATTGTGGGCCCTGTTCACAGCTCAATAGCTGGACTAAACTGGGCCCAGGAGCAGGCATCTAGCCTCATATGCTCCTGGGAAAACATGACAGGTGCATCTGATTGCTGAATAACAACTCATAGATCCCACTCTTAAGGGAACAATTAAATGATACAGACTGCACATTAGCTTGGTACCTGTTCACACCAGTATGCAGAAAAACCACAGTATAATGCATGGAGAGACTGCAGAAATGCAAAAATACCCATTAAACAACCACTCACACATCCTCAGGGCATGAGGGGGGTGGCTGCCGGTATTGCAATACATAAGGGTGCAAAACGTGTGGTGCACCATGCCAGCTTACAGCCTCTTAGTGACGCCCATACTAACCTTATATGTCTATGTAGATTAAAAAATGATTAAAAAGTTATGGCTCTTGGAAGGAGATGAGGAAAAAAATCTTATAGGGCGACATGCATGAAATTTGACGTATATACGTCAAATTTCATGCGCATATTAATGGAATAGAATGTGCCCGATTTATGAATCTGCTCTACAGCATTAGACAGTGCTGGCTCAAGTATACCACTTTGAAAGTAGTATACCTGTTCCAGCGGTAATGCGCCCAGAAATGCTATAGTTCTAGTGCGCCCCGCCTCCCAATTTACACATGTATGAACGGGCCTGTGCTGGATATTGGGCTGAAAAAACACCAGATATCTGGCACAGCCCCGTTCATACATGTTGCCCGTAGTCTTATTATCATGTCAAAAGAGGGTTAGCTTCCAGCTAACAACTTGCCACATAATTTTTTCTATACCCTTTTTTGCCCAAAAAACTACATGCTTTATACCACGTTTATTATATGTTTTAGACAATTTCTAGATACTTCTGCGGCCTGTCTGCCAAAGAGTAAATGGGCATTACTTGATGTGGGCCAAAATGTTATAAAGTTAATAGCATAAAAGTAAGGCAGCTTAAAAATGGTATGAAGCTAAACTAGACAGTCCTAACCTGCGCCAGATTTATCAACACTATTATAAATGTGTCGTATTGGAAGACTATCTAGTCTCGCTTACAACTGTCTTCCAGTTAGAGACTTGATGTGCACAAATGCCTTTTTGTTTGACATTTTTCTGGCTTTTTGGTGGGTCAAAGGCTATTTTTTTTCAAAACACAGGATGCTCCAGGATACATTTTTATATAGTGCTCTCCCTTAGGCTGCTCTATAGACCCTGAAAATGCCATGAAAACCTGTATTGTAAATGTAGTAAATAAAGTCACCACAAGGCTGGAAGCACCCATACTGTATAGTTCTTTCAAAAAGAACATAGTGACATGGTAGATATGGTTGGAAAAAGACACCAAGTCCATTGAGTCCAACGTATAATGCTACAGTGTTTATACAGAGGAAGGCAAAAACCCTTTTGAGGTCTATGCCAATTATCCCATACAAGAGGAAAAATTCCTCCCCGACTCCAAATATAGTAATCGTAATAATCCAGAATCTAGTCCCCACAACCTGTTCTGTTTTTCACCCTTCTTGAACTTGGTCAATGAATTTACCATCACAGCCTCTTGTGTCAGTGAGTTTCATAGTCTCATCACTCTTAGGGCATGTCCCCACGGCAGAGGACAAATACCAGTCGGTTTATCCGACCGGTATTTGTCCTGTTTCGGTGCCGTCCCCACGGCCGTGGGGGGATGGCTTTTCTCCGCGATGAGCAGAGAAAAGCCCTTCCCATTCACAGATTCCGTCCAACACCCGGATGAAAGAAGGTGCATGTTCACTCTTTTTCGGGCGACCGGCGGTTTGTAAACCCGCCGGGCGGAAAACCCGTGCAGTGGGGACTGCTGCATGGGTTTTCCATAGAAGCCCATTGTGTTCGTTTGTGGCTGGGTTTTCAGACGGTCTACGAACGAAAACCATCTGAAAAAATGGCCGCAAACCCGTGCCGTGGGGACATGCCCTAAGAATAAAAAATCCCCATCTGTGATGATAGTGAAACCTTCTTCTCTCTAGGCATAAAGGATGCCCCTTTGACATAGGTGTAAAAAGATTTGCAAAATCTTTGTACGCCCTTTAACCAAATTTGTATTTGGGAAATTTTAAATTTGTCCATAACCCTTTTTTCCAAGCTAAAAATCCCCTAATTTTTGCCTGTCTTGGTACCTAACCCCCCCCCCCCCCAATTCCCCTTTAAAAAAATTTCGCCCTCTTCTGAAACAGAAAGACAAATACTTTTTCCCTTTTTTGTATGGCTCAACTCAGACTTCCCAAAAAAAGATTGTGATTACCAAAGGGCCCGGTCTAACCAACATAGTTAAAATGGCGTTGGAAATCCGAAGGTATTTTAACTTTGACGCACTGCAGTTTTTGGTGTGGGTTTACGCTAAAAGACGAAGTCAGTTTTCGGATTTCTCGCTGGCCCAGTACATTGGGGCTATGGGAATCCAACGGCCGTCCGTTTAGAAAACCCACAGTAGAAAATCCGTGCTGTGTAGCTACAGAATGGATTTTCTTTTTGCGGCGCACATTACAGTTAGTTTTTTTTGGCGGATTCGAATACGAAAAACCCCCAAAATCCAACCAAAACCCAGTGCAATGAAGACAAGGCTAACCAAAATTTTTGCACTTAACTGAGTTTTTTTGGATTTTTATTATACTGATAAAATTTTGTAGAAATCTGTTTTTCTAGCTTTAACACTTTTTTCATTGCTAATTATGCATGAAAATGGGGAAAATTTGTTCTGCACTTGTTTTTTTTTTACATGTTGCATAATACATCGACTTGACATATAAAAAAGAGACCATTAATACATAATTCAATATATTTAACTTGGGGATGTAATTTGGTGCATAAAATGCACATTTAATGCATCAAAATACGTGTGCAAAAATGGCACATGAACCCAGGCTAAGTCCTCATGCTGTTTGTTTCAATAATTTTTTTAATCACAAAAATGCATGTAGGAATTACATATTTTTTTAAATTGTGTGTTTTGGTGGCATTTATTCTGTTGAATTTTTTCCATGCGAAATCATTTGATTCATAGAAATACATTATTGATAATATAAAAAATGCCACGACAATATGCCACAAAGAAAACAACATAGTATAACAAATTTATTTCTTTAAACCATGATGGAAAAAGATAAAAAAAAGAAAATGGGAGAAAAATGGCGAAATCTGACTGAAAACAAAATTCTCGGTATCGTGTTCGAAATTTTTTCTTTTTTCTTAGTGTTTAGCGTATTTAAAAAAAATTTGTAATATTTTATTAGATCAGACTTTTACGAATCGGGCAATGAAAATTTTGGGCAAAAAGGGAGGTTTTAAACTTTGATTACATTTTAAAACATTTTTTTAAATTTTACTTTGACATTTAGTCCCCTTAGGGTACTTCATAAGGGCCCAAAAAAGTAAAACCCTTTTTATTAAAAATTTAGGCAAAAAAGAGTGCCATAGAATTTTTTCCACCTGGTGCAGGAATAAAGAAACCTTAAAGGGGTTTTTTTATCGTGACAAAACAGTCTCAGATTAGGGGACATAAAAAAAGCATTTTTGTAAGGGGGGTTCATAACCCTTCACTTGGTTTAGCAATTCACTTCTCTTAATCGTTTCTGCTTTGCCTGTTGCGATCGAACCCCCTGGTCGATTCCCCCTAGACCCCCCCCTGCACGTGTTTGGCTGGCTACATTTCATTCACCCTTTTGGGGATACGCCCCGACAAAAAACGCCCCGACCATGCCCCCCTGCCTGTGATTTCTGCCTCACACTCTGTTTTACTCCCCTCTAAAGCTGTTAAAACGATAGTGAAACCAAGGTCTCCCTGGCTCTATGTAACCCCCAGTTTTTATGGGGGAGGACTGGGAAAATGAGCCTTTTTTTAAAGGGCTTTTCCCAAGGGTTTTTTCACCTCCTCACGGGTCCATCCTTAAGCACACTTTGAAAAGGGGGGCGTTCTGCCTCGGGGCTAATGCAACCCCCCTCCTTTACATCCATTGTATTTTATAACAAAAGGATCCACTGTGTCTGCATAAGTGTTTGATAGTGCATGCTTACTGATCCACTGAAAGATAAGGGTTAGGATTCAAGTCCCATCAGTTTTTTTGTTTCTTTATAAATTGTACACTGAGAGATATTTTTTTTTTTCAAAGCAACCTCTCTGTCTCCCAGGGACTGAAAAACACAACAATGCACGCGTTCTTTCAAAATTAGAATAATTTTTTAGGGGCTGTCAGATTTTTTAAAGGGTATAGGCGTGATCAAAAAGAAGGTAGGAATTACAATCCAATCAAAGATAAATTAAAAAATAAGAATAGGTTACAATCCAACCCCGTGTCTTAATTAAAGATCCCTTTAATTATTAAAATCAGACCCACCCATCTACCAAAAAATAAAAAATGAATACTCGACATTGTCTTAGTTCGCTAACAAATTAACCCTTAAATAAGCAGCGCTATGACCTGTTTTTCAAATCCAAAGGCCTTCTAGACTACTCTGACCAAATATTATGATGTGGCGGAACAGAACATGCCCTTGTACCCCTAGCAGAAATAACAAAAAATTTTAGAAAAAAAGATTTAATTTTGAAGAAACAAGATGGATCCCTTTAAATTAAAATGCTAAAATTATCAAACTTATTTTCAATTCTGTTTCATTCCTCCTTTTGATAATTTTAAATCTTTTTTAATTCCAATACTTTTTAAAAAACCCCTATTTTTCATCAAAAAGCGTTTTTTTTTGGGTTACCCACAGCTTTATCAATGTTAATTTTCAGACATTTTTCCTTTGATTTTTTGGGGCCCCCTTTTGAAATTTTTCATGGTATCCCCATACCTTTTGATCAAGATCCAGATGATAGGTAAATAAAAAAATTTGGGTGGGAGTGGGCTTTCCGCTGAACCCAGAATCCACTGAACCAATTGATGGTTAAGCCAGCGAACCCTGCCCCTGCTGTACTATATCGTTCACTCGAATTTTTCTTGAGTTCCAATATCTGTGGGGTGTAATCTACCCACTAAAAATTTAAATTACATAATTACAGCAGGCACTCCGTAGTGGCCAAAACCCCGCCCCTTGGGGCGGTAGAAAACCAAAAAAGATTGTTGATTTAAACCTTGGCATGGAATTGGTCTGGCTGTTAAGTATCTAAATGCACAAAAAATTCATCATGATTTTGTAAAAGGTGACCCTACTTTTAAATAGGGTGCGTTGTGTAATCCTATTAAATTTCCTGTGACGGTAATAAAACATTAAAGCGTAAAATACGGATTAAGCTTGATAAAAGGTTTTGGGGATGACCCCACCCTCTTTGCGATCGTATGTCGGGGAAAATTTGATCAATTGATTTCTCGTGTGCGACGGACCATGTACCCTTTGTCGTCTGGCATATACATAGCCGACCCCATTGTGTGGAAGAAATTTTTATGCATTAAACCCAATACTAATATATTTACCGGGAATGTTGGGGTAAAATCCTAAATTCGGGAATAACCTGTATGAAAATTTTCGGATGCATACAGAAGGGGTTGGATTTTAGGGATGGGCACCAATTATTTGAAAGAGTCCTTTGACGGGTCTTTTACAAACCGGGGTACTAGAGTTAATCTGAAATATTCACATTTCGCTAGGTTTTGTGAAGCTCCTTGCTGAGTTGTAAGTTAATTCATGAATGCGGGAGGTGTTTGTCAGGCTCCTGTTCCTAGGGGTTCTAAAATTTGTGCGAAATACACCTCTAAAGTGCCCCAACGATAGGAATTTCCCCTAAATCTGTGTTTGGGGGTTTTACCCTTTTACATCTAAGGGTGTTGACCCACCCCACATATGGATAAAAATTGGGGGTTTACCTTTTAAAGGTCAGTCACAACCCACCAAGGGGGTATCCCCCATCCTTTAGGGGGAAAAGAAACTTGTGTATTATAAACCCGAAAGCAGAATTACCGGGAAAGAAAAATTCATTTTCTCTAAAATATTCTTCTGGAAAAGGTTTAGTAGAACGGCATGATTGTGATGAACTGGTGAATGTGTGCATATCCAGAATCCTTTAAAAATTTGCGTTTGGCTAGGTGTTGTGAAATTTTAAGTAACTTATTATCCTTTTTCATTAAATTTTCATGTAATTCTCGTTTAAACCATCTTACAGATTCTATTTGACCATAAACACCAAATAATGCCCCTACCCTATATCCTTTAGGAGATCCGTTAAAAACTTCAAGCAATTATATATGACAGTTTGTTTCTTTGTTCCGGGGAATTTCGTTTTCATCCTCACCTCACCTGGGGGCATTTTCCTCCCATGTGGCATTTGTAATCTTGGGTTGTCAAGCCAGTGATTCCTGGAAAAGGGCACAATAAGAAAAAAACCCAAACCCACCTCCCACAATACTAGCCCAAATCTTGGCTTTTTTGAGGGCCAAGTAATAATGTAAGGAGGCATCTCGATCTTTTTTTTCTTCACCGGGGAAAAGGTTAAATTTTTGATTCCCCAGCTGCGTCTTTTGGTGAGGGTTTTATGGCAAAGCCACGTCGGGAGGGTAGAGTCAGGATTTTTTTCGGGTTCACTTTGGGCTTGACAGGAGGGAAAATAAGCACAGCGTGGTACTTGCTTCCGTCTCGAGGGGGTTACACTTTGCTGTGACGCAGGGATCCCTTTCCCCTCTTCCTCGACTTTTCCACTTGAAGGAGTGGTCACAAACTTAAAAGGACCCCCCACCTTTCTGAAAAAAAAACCAGAACGAAAAAATTTTGCGAAAATAACTTATCTCCTGGTTTGTTTTGTGACGGCCCAAGAGTAGGGCAGTTGCAGTCCCCTACTTGATGATAAAACCCCTTTAAATTTTTTTTTTGTAGTTGTAGACATAGCCAATTAAAGTTTTTAAAGATAATGGTAGTTTGGAGGGGGAGAGGGGGGTGTTTAGGCAAATTTCCAAACAAAAATCTCAATGGTGTTTTTGGAGCCCCCCCCTTTGGGGTACTACCATGTCCCACAAAAAAGGGGTTAAACATCGGGCCACCTCATACCAGTTTCCTTGCAAATTTGGTCTTTTTTTGGGGTGCGTTTTCCCTTTCGACCTTGCCCCCTCGCCTGGGGGGTGGGGGGATCAACTGTTTTTTTACACCAATCAAGCACAAAGGGTTTTTGAAATACTTTACCATTTAATGCAGGCCCCCGATCAGGAAAAAATTGGGGATACCTTCTGCATACGAATCTTTGCAATCTTCGAGCAGCTGGTAGCCTTTTGAAGGAAGGGGGTATCCCTTCGACCCACCTGAAAATTGATCAAACAGACCAAAACATACGAAAATTCCCCTACCTTTGGCGCGTATAAAAGTCTCCCTGTGGATCAATGGGCCCGTTGTGGATGGAAGGTGTAAGGTGGGTCCTCACTGCACCCCCGCTTCTGTTGGGGGCATTTTGGCAAACAGACCCCTCTCTCTGCAATCACGGGAAAACCTGGTGCACACCATATGTGAAAACCAAATTCCGCACCTGTTTTACCATTTGGGGTAATCCATGCGCGGTTTCTGGTTTACCTTCACTTTTGGTCCATAGCCATCAACATCTTGTGCACCCCATAACCTTCCATGGGGCCTTTTTCCCGAGGAGAAAATTTGGGTTGCAATGTTTCAAAGTTTCAAAGTCAGGTAAAAAAACATACTTAGGTTTACGACATCAAACAAATAAAAGGCTTTTTACTCGCTGCACTCTTTGCAGCTCTGTCTGCTCTGAAATTTCCCCATGTGAAAGGATCGGGTTTGGGAAAGGGTGGTGTTTGCATTTAATCACAGCAATCTTTTTGGGAAGGGGTATAACTTAAGCAATGTGGCTATTTTTTTTTCATAGCTCACCCGGGGGAAACCTTTTTCAGTCAAAAAAATTTTTTCATTTTTCCCTATTTTCCAAAATCGTGGGCCCCCAAAAAAAGCAAAACGTGTCATGTAGATGTTTCAGTTTTTTCCCTTAGACAATTCAAGCTTTAAGAGGGACTAACTCAGCTCGGGGAGAATTGGGGGACTAATTTTCAGCGTACAAGTGTGTGATCATCTACCCCAGCAAAAACCAGATTCAATGCACCTGATCTTTTTTTTCTGTGACAACTGCCATTCATACAGCACCATGTCTGGGGGTTCAATGGTTCTTTTCCCCCAAATCTGGGCGCGGCCCCGTGTCGAGTTTGGGATGCCCCAAACAACTGGTCTCCCGCTACCCCCCAAAACTGAGTCTTTACCGGGGCCCCTCAAATTTTACTACCCTCTCTAAACCCCATTTTGGCAACAAAGTAGCAGGGGTTCAATTTGAGCACCGGTGAAGCGGATGGGTTGGGGCAGGGGGGGCAAGCTCCCATCGATGACCGAGTCGGGGGACCTGTTTTGTACGCGACAATTAAGAAGTGCATACCCCCAAAGGGGGGAACCCAGACACAAAATGTGCATCAGACCAATTCGGAGTTTTCTCTCAACAAATGCGCACCGCTATGGCCTAAGGCATGCAAGCATCCCTTTTTTCTACAGGATCTAACTGACCACTATATTAAACATAGGACGGTTGGCATCTTTTGAATTTGAGTGAGCACACCTGAGCATGTCCCTGAACTTCATGACAAAAATGGGAAAGGTTTTGAGTGCAGGTGGCCTAGGCAGGGGCTGGAGGGGTCCCTTAATTCCCAAAAGCCGCCTGGTCTCATCGTGTGTGTGAGAGGCTGAGCCACAGAACTTTTTTTAAGTCTACGGGGGGCGGCTACAAAAATACAAGGTATCCCCGTCTACAAAAATTCCCACCATTCCAAAATTGTCAAATCGCGTTTTTTAATGGGAATGGTCAATTTTTTTTATGGCCGTTTTCTTGTCCCGGTAGAGGTGTCTTGGCAGGTTTTTAAGGCGGTCCAAAGTAATCACTTTTTTTCTACAGAGTTGTACCTTTGTTTGGAAACTTTGTGTCCCGTTTTTCTCAAGAAAAATGAGCAGAGCTTTGTCTTGCTATCCCCCCTTGTTGTTTGGCAGGCAAAAGTCTCCACATATTTGGGTGTGTGGGTTGGCTTGGGATTGTGAGCCCCCCAGGTTTTTTGGCGGAGTGCCCGACTGAAAATAGTGGGTGAATTTAAAAACCCTTTGGGAAACGTTCCCCAAATGAAATGTTTTCCCCTGTATGTGAATGCAAACAAGTATTTGGGGTCCCGATGTATCGGAAAGGGGAAAAAAGGCCCAACATAAAACAAAAACTGAAAAATGGGTGCTGCCAATTGGAATCTGCAAAAGAATTGTACTGGGGGTTGGGGGCTCGGGGGCAATGGGTCCGCCTCTTTGATGACCCTTAGGCTTGCACAAATCTCCCCTGTGTTTTTTTCCCTTTCCCCTCTTTTTTGATGGGGGGGATTGGGCTGTTACAAGACGCTGGGTTTTGTAATGACCTCCTCTTCAAAAAAAGACTCAATTGTTTGGGGCTATGCCCATTTTAGCTTCCTTTAATGGTACTGGGGGATTGGGCAAACTACAATTGGGCAGCATTCAAAAGTATACAGGTGGAATTTAGCTATCCGGCCTACTTCGTAAATCAAACCAAAATGTTCAGGGGTTTTGCAACTTAAAAGAACTTCAAAGGCCCGTTATGTCCCTTTTTCTCTGGTAGTCATTAAAACCAACCAGCTACAGAGGTACACAGGTCCCTCTGTATATTGGCGGGGCTTGCAAGTAATTTCACCGGGGGGCAAAGAGGTGCACCCAACTTCATAGAAGATCTCTTCCAAGTAACTCGGGGGCATCTCTGAATGATGAATGAGTGTTCAGTGGTGATTGGACCAATTGTGATGGGGTGTTTTGAGAACAGATTCTTTTGGATTTACCACTTACACCTACAGCAGACACGCTTTCTGGGTAGCTGGAAAAACTCGTGTTAATAAAGGGTACTCCCCCACCCGTGTCAATAAGGAAAGGGACCTTTATGCCCCTCACTTCACAAGTAACCATAGGCCCCCCGTGGGGGAAAAAGATGCATTACTGGAAAAACAAAAGAGGGTTGAAAGATCGGGGCAGTTGAGGGGCCCAGTGTAAAGGGTCCTCATGTCCCTGTCAGTCAAAATTGTTCTTTGGAGCTTGACTGGGGGATTCCCGGGCTTCCCTTCCCGGGTTGTTGGCACGTCTTGAGTAATGCCCGTTTCTGACAATGAAAAATCTGAAGTTTGCGGCGGCCCGTTTGGGAATAAAAGGTGGGGCATTTGGAAAAGGTTAACCTGCCCCTCCCTCGAGGGTTTTTGAAACAAAAAAAAAAAAAAAAAAAAAAAAAAAAAAAAAAAAAAAAAAAAAAACCTTGGAAAAAAATAAAAAACTGGGAGGAGATATAAAAAAAAATAGCCATAGGAGAAGGTACAGTATCGTCCCTTTTTTATTCCTCCTAATTCTACCTCTTTTTGTAAGTTTTAAGTTCACAACTTTTCCTCTTTCTTTCCCTTTTTTTTTCTAAATTGATCTCATGATCAAATAAACTCTTTAGGATTTTTGCATCTCCATTGCCCAGTGTGTCAATGAATGGTTAACCTGGTATACAAATGTTTCAACAGACCTGGACAAAAGTTTGCAAAAGTAAAGGTTGTATGAACTACCCTTTTAAATTTTGATCCCCACTATTTTCTTAACAAACCTTTTTAAATCTAAATGGATTCCCGACAACTCTTTAGCCAGTGTTTATTTTATAGCTTTCCAAACTGCCCCTTTTAAAAAATCAAAAAATTTCTGGTTATTATGTTCCCGTTATCTGAACAACCGCTAAAATCGGGTACTCCATCAAAGCGTGTTTTTTAAAAAGATTCTTGTTTCAGCTGGGGTGAAAATGCAAGCAATTTGTACAATGTCCTGTCCTATCATGTTGTGGGTGATACGCATCTTTTTTATCAAAATCCCAGGTTCCCTTTTGGTTTTTTTTGTAATCCCCAACTTGTTTAGCTAACTGCAATAAACAATTTGGGGCATAAGGGCCCTGGCCACTCTTCCTTTTTTTGGGGCCCTTTAAGGACCGTAAAAGGGGTTTTAACTTCTCTGTCCCGTTACCTGGGGCTTCAACTTGCTTTTCTTGGCTTTCCTCCCCCTTATGATTTGGGAGCATCTATATTGTATACCCTGGTCCCATTAATGGGCTTTTTGCATTTTCCATATGCGGGGGTGTACTGTTAACGTAGATGCTGATGTTTTTTGCAATGGGGGTGTATGTTCCGTAATTTAAGGATCTCTCCTAATGTAGTGCTTTTTTTCTTTGATGGGTGTAACTCAGCTCCTTGGGCCCCCTTTTAGAGATTCTATAAATGGAGCACTTGGGGTTACCAGTTAAAAGGGAGGGAAAACCTAGGCAGGGAGGATATATTTCTGAATAGAAAATCTGATGTTTTGGGGGTTTGCAATGAAGTGTCGCTCGTTAGAGGGTGGTGTCGGGCTACTTAAGCTATTTACAGTGTACTGTAAGGTCTCCTTTTTTTTGAGACCGCAGCTCTGGAAAGCATGTAAACATGTCACCTCAGCATCTCTACAATGTTATTACTTTTTTTTGGTTTATCAAACTTTTTTTGACTGTAAAACCCCCATCTGAAGTTTTGGTGTAGTTCAGGGTGTAGCAGTGTCAGTGGTGTTTTTAAAGATGGGTTATCAGTGTTATTTTAGGGGTTTCCCCCAAGCTAACAACTGCGTTTTGGCTTCACCATCCAATTGCAAAACATTTCCATTTTTTTCTGTTTTTACAACAAGAACAAACTTCTGTAATTCTCTAAATCCCCTGTCCTTCTTGAGGTAAATCGGTATACACATTTCCCCCTTACTCCAAAAAGACTATTCTACCCCCCAAAATTTTTTGCATATGGGGCATAGGACTTCCTCCGGGATAAGGATGTACTTATTCCTATCTGGGGCACCAGACTTGTTCTTTCTGCAAGTTGATGACACATTTTCCCCCCGTTTATGAAGTCCCTTTTTAACCAAGGGAAAAGTACCCACCTGTCGATGGGCTAAAACAAATGTTTAAGCCCCCCTATAATACCCCTTTACTAGGCACTCCTTGCTCAGTGGGACACTTTTTTTTAAATTTCTTTAAAAAAATTGAGCATGTGGCATTGTCTAGTTTTCCCTTGTTTTAACATACTACAATGACAATTCCAAATAAAGTTTTAACTTCTCTTCTATGGAGACTTTTTATAGTAAACGTTATACAACAGCAAGGAAAAATTTAGTGCAAAATAACGCATATATTTCAACCCAAAAAAAAGAAGGATTTAGGGAAAAAAAATAGCAAAAATAAAAAAAAATTAATGTGCATACACAAAGAAACCAAACCCGTATGAGTAAGCTAAATTATCTCACCGCTTAGGGCAACCGCCCTAAGGAGAAAAAAACACAGAGAAACAAAACAAAACAAAGCCCGCCAATAAAAACACGGATACAAGACAACAAAACAAAGTTCAGAACAAAACAATTTAACTTATTTCACTTTTTTAAAACAACACTGCAAATTGTGACAAATTTTTTATCTCAACCCTTAACTTTTACTACTCTATAAAACTTTAAAACCTAAACTATAAAAACCCAAAAAGATACGTGGGGGAACGTGGGAGAGGGGAGAAAAGGCCCACTCACAGCAAAATAACAGGATCCCAACCAAACCTTTTTTTCGAGAAGCTATGGATTTGGTGTGGCAAAAGCTCACCGTGCTAAGCAGACCCCGGGGTTCTCAAAAGCAAAGGGGGGGTTGCGTTATCCCGTTCCTCACTGGTGGGTAGGGGTTTTCTAAACCGGTACGGCACCCAAAAAGATGTAGTATCTTTTTTTCTTAGAACCTCTGTCTCCCCCGGACCTGAAAACCAAAAAATGCATGCGTTCTATTAAAAATTAGAATAATTTTTTTTTGGCTGACAAATTTTTTTTAAAGGTAAGGGGTACATAAGAGAAGGTAGGCATATTCAATCCAATCAAAGATAAAATTTTTTTAGAAAAGATTAGGTTTCAATCCAATCCGTGTCTAATGAAAGATACCATTAATTATTAAAATCATGACCCTCCCCTCTCAAAAATAAAAATAATACCTAAATCTCTTAGTTACGCTAACTAATAACCTTAAAATAAACAGCAGCTAGACCTGTTATTCAAAAGCCACGGCCTTTTTAGAGTACTCTGACCAAAAATTTTAATGTGAGCGGAACAAACGTCTTTGTTCCTAGCAAAATTCTACGAAATTAGAAAAAAAGATTTAAGTTTTTAAAAAGACAAGATGGAGCCATTAAAAATTAAAATGCTAAAATTATCAAACTTTATTTTCAATTCTGTTTCCACATATTAAAATAATGAAAATTTATGTGTAGACTCTTAATTTTTTTCAATACACACACAAGTCCCCCCATAATGTCCCATTGTCACGTGTACACCAAGCATTCCAACATTGTATACAAGCAAATTCCGGGGGTGAGACATGATTAGGGGGGCTATTTGTGTATAAATATCATTATAAAATTGACATAATTTTTTAGGTCTCTCTACATATGTGTAGAATTTAGGGGGGGAAAAAATATATTCTGTGAGGGGACTAGAACTCCAAACCCCTTCGTTGTAAAAGCAATACTCTACCACTGCTCTACCGCTGTACCAACAGTCTACGTCAGATACAGGCTGAGCAGGGCCTTCTCTCAAAGCTGATTGCTTCTACCCCCATTGTTTTCACTGACATTTGTCCTTGTTGTTGAGTAAAGGTCTCTGCCCGTTTCATAAAAATTTTATGAACCCATAGAAAATTAAAGCGTTGGTTCATGTCTTTGGTGAAACTAAGACATATGACAGTGTTTTTTCTGTGTTTTTGGCCTCAAGGTGCAGACAAAAAAGCAGAGGAGGCTACAGAGCTGTTAAATCCAGACAACCTTCTGCCTCCCCTGCTTCATACAAAATGATGTCACAGTTCTTCAGTGAGGGGAGACACGCCTCCTGGGAGGAGAGACATGCCTCCTGGGAGGAGAGACACGCCTGCTGACAAGAGAGACACGCCCCTGGATTCAAACTCAATCTGAAAAAATTAGCTCAACAGCACGAGCAGCTCAAACAATAACACCCCTTTAACATGGTGGCTTATCAGGCTTCTAGCAGCCATGGTAATGGATTGGCAACCCCTCGCTAAAGGGGCACCAATCGGAAAGAGGAATGGTGCCCATCACCATTTCTCATTGATCAAGACGCTTCGGCCGCAATCACAGGGGCTTCTAAATGGTTACACAACAGGGATTGGAGCTTCCGCCTATGTAGAGGACTTACTGAGTAAGACTGCTACATAGGACCTTACCGGAATTAGGACATACCTGTACGTTAAATGTCAGTAAGGGGGTTAAAGTAACGTAAGGCCACCGGCAACCTAGAATAGGTGCAGTGAAAAGTATCAATGATAATACTGTAAAAACAAAAGTGTAAATCTGATGCTAACATAATTTATAAAAGGTGCCCCCCTCCTAGAACAAGTAATCTGCAATATGAATACATGATAATATATTGACCTTTATCAAACTGGCTTAGGTTTACACATACATGTCCTATACTTTATTCGTCTTTCAAATGTGTACTATATTCTTATACAATGTACATTGTTAGAAATTCTGACCTACAACGCAGTGATAATGTGTACAGTGTACATACACTACTCAGATAAGAGCCTATTTACACTGCAGTACAAAGTTCTTTTAGCACATTTTATTGCTCCCAGTAAAAGTTCTTATACAGTAGACATGGAAAGGGACAGAATTCTACAGATACATGTTGTATATTGACGTAATGCACTACTGAATGATTGCACTAGTAATACAAAGATAGCAGGGTCTTAAACTAAGTGAAGCTGTAAGCATTACTTCTGAATTAGTATTGTATAGGAAATAGGTATACTTTAGAGTTACATGTTTAAATTATGTACATGGTTTAAAGGGAATGCTTACAGACTGTACTGAGTTTGGCAAAAATGCTGACTGTTCCCATTCAGCTGTGACTAAGATTTTGGAACAAGCATAAACAAAATTGGAAGGCTATAAAAGAAAAACATACACCTAGACCAAGGAAGATGTTAAACAGAACCTGTCACCTAGTTTATGCCCTCCTTGCTTAGGGCAGCACAAGCTAGTGTCAGACATGCTGTTTCCAGTGCTGTGTCCCTTATTCTGTAAGATGCTGTAGTTTTCGTATATTTAATGCTCAAATCTGCAGTTTTCAGCCAGAAGAGTCATTCGAAGAGTCCTTCAGAGTGTCAGTTTTTTCAAACCCCGCCCACCTGAGACTAGCCCCGCCCACCTCAACTGACAAACCTATTACTTTGAATAGGTAGAAACATGTGAATAACTGTCAGTGGGCGGAGCTAGCCTTTGGTGGGTGGAGCTAACACCTGCTCATGAATGAGATTTAAGGGGTAAATGCTCTAAAACTGCTGCATCTTAAAGAATAAGGGACACAGTGTTGGGAACAGCAGGTCTGACACTAGCTTGTGCTGCCCTCAGCAAGGGGGGCACAACCTATGTGACAGGTTCCCTTTAAAGTCTCAAGACTTAAAGTCAAGGACGTTGCTTGGCAGTTTTATCCAGGGCTTCTGCCGCTGTCCTGAACCAGACAAGGAAGATTGCCGCTGCATCACCGAATTCCGATCAAATGAACACGCATACAGTTAAAAACTATGCGTAGCAGGCAGCTGTTGGCTCCCTTGCCCACAGAGTACTTCAGTGGGTCGTAAGCCAGATTTATGACCAATTGGAGTATATTGCACAGGCGGTGTGATCTAAAAATGTCATCATGCAGCTTGTGCTGGGAGTAGCATAATTAAACAGGCACTGTGAGCTGCTCTACAGGGTAACGGAGAAAGGGGTCCTATATACCTACCAACATACTGGGGGACCCTATACACCTATAAACCTACTGAAGGACTCTATACGTCTACCAGTCTACTATAGAACCTATATACTTACCTATTGAGGGAACCTATTTAGCTACCTACTGGGGGGCCATATATACCTTCCTAGGTACTGAAAGTACCTACCTACAGGGGGGCTTATAAATCTACCTTCTTACTGTGCTAGCCTGTATGGCTAACTGCCTACTTTGGGAGGAGGCTATTTACCAACCTAACTACTGAGGGGGCTACATACCTAATGAGGGGTTTCATATACCTAACTATTGAGGGGTCCTATATACCTACCTACTGGGGGGTGTCTATATACAACCCTCTCTAATGGGGGGGCATATTTAGGACCGATGGTTGACTCCCCATCCCCCACAGCAGACTCCCAGCTTTCCTACCATAGGTAGGGAGGTACATAAACCCTGCCAGTAGGTAGGTATATAGGTGTTGGAAAAGTGAGGATTCTAATATCTTTGCGTGGTAAAATCTGCAGGGATGAGTGGTGGCCAAGAGAAGTCATCATGTTAGCCTCGGCTGGAGGGAGAAGAAAAAGGAAAGTGAATGACTCATTAGGGAAGATGTCACTTGTGGATCACTGGATGTAACTGCAGTGTAATCACTTATGTCTGCAGAGCACCTGTGGTCTGGCAGTATTATTTGGTCCTTAAGTGTAAGTAATTAAATTAAATTAGGGTCTTGTCTGAAATATTTAAATAGTTTTTTTTTTATAGAAATTGTATAATAAAAAGCAAAAAGGGGGGTGTATAATTTGCTCCATGTGAATAGAATGTATTATGTTGGAAAACTGGAAGATGAGATTCAATTATTTCTAATGGTCAATTTTACAATTGTCCATATAAAATTAAGATGGAGTTGTTTTCGAAAAAAAAATAAAAATTTAACAGAAATTTAAAAAAGGCTAAAAAATTTGTCAGTGCTGATTTTCATTACACAGTGCACTGCTGAGGTAATAGACAGTATCTATGTGGAATACACAGAAAATTTGTGACAGAAATATACGTTTTTTTTTTGTCCATAATAATATATGCTGTAGTTCATGTGGTGATGTGAAAAATACTGTGTGAATCCAGCCCTACTGAGCAAAATGGAACACAGAGGGGCTCTGAATGTTTTAGGACTCTAGCAACACCAGTGTTGCAATCTATTTGAATATACTATCCAGTGGTAGCAAACAATATACAGTATAGTGAATTACAGTTGATATATATATAAGTACAGCTTTTAAGAGCTTTTAGTTTTTGGGGAAGGTATACATGATTATAGTAGTGCTAATAAAAGTTAAATTTTAAGAAAATAATATTGGTAAAAAGGGTTAAGTTTGCGCATGGCAAGTGTTGGATTTGATGTGAGTTTACGCTCTATTATCAATATGGATCCTATTATGGAATTTTGGAAACAATTCATAATTTTGGCATGTCTAGATTCGTCTGTCTGTCTTTTTTTAGATCAACTAGTAGTTGGTGTATTTTCTACAGCAGTCTCTGGCACATTTCTGGTGCATGCTCCTGTGAAGTCATACCAACCTCTGGCTAAGTTATGCCCTCTGTTATGGTCGCTGGTACGTTGACTGTAATGACTGCTTGTGTGTGAATCCACTGGACTACCGCAAGTGGTGGTGTAAGCCACATCAGGGAACAGAGCCAAAGGGTATGTGCAGACAGCATCTTGGATATGTTTTCGCAATAAGTAAAACGTATTTGCTCAAACGCAACCAAAAACGTAACACAAAGTGTGGTATGTTTTTGGATACATTTTCTGGACTGCAAAAATGTATCCCTATAGTTTCTATTGTCTTTTGAATGTGTAAAACGAATCAAGTATTGACATGTCAATTCTTTGAACGCATCCATTTTACGCAATGCAAAAACCTATGTAAAATACGTATCGTCTGACATCGTAGGGTCAGTGTTTGGCAATCATTCAATTACTGGAACACTGGCCCTATAAATTTCACAGAGCCGACACGCGCATGCCCTTAGATGCTGGGAAATGCATACCGGTCGACAGAGAGCACGGAGATTTGAGTATGGGGCTGGGACAGTGTTGGACAGGGGTGTCTAGGGCCCACAGGTGGAGTTGATTCTAGGGGCCCACCGGTTGTGTGGTTTCTGGGCCCACCCTTCAGCTACTGTAAATGACTGTACATGCCTTCTATACTCTGCCTCTTTCTTTTTGCCTCTCTTTCTCTGCTTTTCTGCCTCTTCTAAGGATGTATATGCAGTTAAAAAACAACTCCATGTCTACCATGCACAGGGGTCCATCAGGGATTTCCCCTATTCCCCTGTTGGCCAGTCCGAGCCTGGGCTGGGACATGGGTGCACCCGCAGCCTCACATGCAGGTCGTGGTGCCACTCGTCACTGGCAGCGACACCGGAGCGGGGACATGAGTGTGTCCGCAGCCAGGTATGCTGACAGCGGGGACACTCATGATATCCTCTTTCCAGAACATTTGCAAAAAGTGTCTAAAGCCCATAATAAATGTGACTGCTGCAGATGATGACAAATGGCGGCAAAAATGCGCCATACTCTGGTATATTTTATTCTGCTGCAGCCAACAGCAATATATGTGGGCCAATGTTTGTGACAGAACTGTTAGAAACTGGCTGAATAATGGGATTACATATTAACCCCTTAATGACACATGATTCAAATTTACATCATGGCGCCATTAAGCTTCTATGTAGCGGTATTATCCAGTAATCCTGCTGCATAAAAGACTGGTGTAAACTGTTAATTGTAGTTGACACCCACTTACTAAGTCTTGAGACGTTGTGCACCGTTCCTCACTCAGATCGGCCCCCCGCGGCAAGATCGCAGGGTGCCGCCATCTTTTAACACCCTCCTGCATTGTTTACACAATGCAGAAGGATATAATGACAATCGCACCTCATAGTGGCCAAGTATCCGACATGGATTGAAAGTTAAATTAATGTAAATTAAAATAAAATAATTTTTTTTTTTTTTGCCATTTTACAGATAAAAAAAAAAAAAAGTTACACATAAATTGTATTGCCATGTCTGTAGAAGTCCGACATATTAAAACATACCATCATTCATCTCATGTGCTGAACACTGTAAGAGAAAAAAAAGCAAAATGCCAAAACTGAGTTTCTTTGGGGGGGTTATTGAAAAAATTGGAATAAAAAGTGATCTAAAAGTCGCACCTATCCCAAATTGGTACCAATAGAATGTACGCTTCAGCCCGCAAAAAATGCACAATCATGCAGGTCAATAGATGGAAGTACAAAAAAGTTATTGGTTGCAGAAAATGGCGCTGTGGCGTAAATGTATGAAATAGAAAAAAAAATAATGAAAACCCTACATATTTTGTATTACCGGAATTGTATCATCCTACAAAATATAGATAACACATCATTTATACCAGATAGTAAACACCATTTAAAACAAAACCTATACAAACATGGCGCAAGTATGTTTTTATTCCACTTTTCAAACCACAATTTTTTTGCAGTTTCCCAGTATATTCTATGGTCTATGGTCAATAACACTATTAAAATGTACATCTTGTCCTGCAGAATAAAAGCCCTCATATGTTTATGTAGATGGGAAAATAAGTTATGGCTCTTGGAAGGCGAGGAGGAAAAAATTAATGTGACGAAAAAAAACGCTTGATCCTTAAGGGGTTAATAAAACGAATGAAATCCAGCACTTAGGGTGCTTTCACACAGTGCGTTTTTGGTGCATTCTTGATGTGTTTTTTGTGCAGGAAGGCACAGCAATTAATGCTGTACATTGCTGCACAAAAATCGCAGCAAAAATCGCGGTAAAATCGCGATTTTTACCGCCATTTTTGCCGCGATTTTTTGTGGAGCAATGTACAGCATTAATTGCTGTGCCTTCCTGCACAAAAAACACATCAAAAACGCACCAAAAACGCAGTGTGTGAAAGCACCCTAAGGCCTAAACAGAAGAAATCAAGGTTACAATGGTGTAACAAGAAGCAATTATGGAGTGTGGAGAATTGGATAAAAGTAATAGTCAGTGATGAATCGTCAATCTGCATTCTATAAGGACATGATGATGCTGAAACTTTTGTGTGCGTCTAATGACCATATAGAGGTGACTGATTGAAAACATTCCCATTCCTCACTCAATTCGGGTATGATCGGAGTCATAAACAACAAGATACATCATCACAACATTAAGATGATAAAAAAGCAAACATAAAAATCATAACAGAAACCTAACTGGTATGCCATGTACATTCTCGTAAATACAGTTCACAAGTCACATAGACAAAGAAGGATACGTGAATTTTAGCGATCTAGGGTAAAACTGACTTAGACGGGGTGAAAATTAGCTCCTTTGGGAGGAAGATGTAAGTGTCCTGGAGTCTACCTATCAGGAGATCTTAGGAATTATTTAGCATAGGCCGAATTGAGTCAAACTCTCCATCTGGAGTTCCTCTTGGCAACCAGGTGGGGAGGAGTAATCAAGCATGTTTCGCTATGAAATTGGGAATTGATTCTATTAATGACCTCGTTAAAGTTCAATGGGGAGGAGGACTTCCAATGATGGGCAATTGTGAGGGGAGTAGCTATTAATATGTGCTGTATCACCGTCTGGTGGGTGAAGGGAATATCCCAGATGGTGATATCTAGTTATTTTTCAGGAAGATAATGCATCTTACATCAGAGCAAAGAGTAATAAAGCTTTTCTTCATTTCACTGACATGGCCAATGAACCATTCAAATCTTAATGGTTACAAATAATGCAATTTTAACTCCTTAGGGTGCTTTCACACAGCACAGTTTTGGTAAAGTTGTGCTCCAATTAAACTGCCTTTATTATCAGCAAGCTTCTTTCAGGTGTCTAAATTGTTCAGAAAGTGTTTCAAGTAAGTAATCAATTACTGTGTGTGAAGTCTTGTGGATTACAAACACACTAATTGATTACTGACTTTCCAAAGAGTTTAGGTAAGTGAAGGAAGCTTGCTGGTAATAATGCAGTTTAGTTGGAGCGCTGTTAAAACTGCACCAAAACTGCGCTGTTTGAAAGTGCCTTAACTGCTGCAGTTTTTGCTTCGCATTATTTTTTTTTGTTTTGTTTTTTCTCCTAGAACCACATACAGACCAGAGGCTATTGTTACGCTTATGGCTATCATAGTAACCTTTTCACCCTGGAAAGGCATAGCAGAGGTTGAGATGGAGAACAAAGGGAGGACCATCTCTCTGTCCGACTCTTTAATGCGTGGTCACTATTTACTGTGCATCTAAGGGGTTAAATGGCCAGAATCAGAGTAAACTTCAGTTCTGTTTGTTAGATCAGGACCCTGGCTGTCTATTACAGCCAGTCTTCTGCAGCAATAGTGTGGGCGCAGTTTCGGAGGCTAAATAATCACTATGCTCTACAGGTATGTTATGTTGCACCAAGTACGTGCCACCCATGATGTACATTAACCTCAAATGTTGGAAAATGGTTTAATTTGCTTTGTCTTTCCTGTGACCAATTAAATTTTTTTTGTATACCGATAGAGTTTTGATAGGGATTAACCCTCAAAGCTCTTTTTCTCTTACCAGGACCTAAAACAGTGCTGGACATCTTTTTATAAAGATTTTATTTCTGGGAAAATGTGTTTTGTATGTGGACAACACTTCATCAGTTCCATCAACTGGAAACATATGAATTGTGGTCTTTGTCACCCATAGCAACCAATAAAAGCTCAGCGTTCATTTTTCCAAGGCAGTATACCAAACTAAATCTGAGCTGTAGTTGCTATGGGCAACAAAGACCACACTTCATCAGTTACCAGTTGATGAAACTGACGAAGTGTGGTCAATATACGAAACACGTTTTCCCACAAATAAATGTTTTTTCAATTTGTTTCCTTGCCTCAGGACACTGTAGTAGACAGATCTTACATAACTGTCAATGGTAAAATATTAAGCACATTAAAACCAGTCACTTTTTGTTGCATTGTTCTACTATTTTGTTGTGTTTTCTTGAAATAAAATGACTTTAAATTCATGTTGTGTGTAAAGGAGGCTTTACCGAGACTCTGCCTAACGACAGCTGTGCTTTAAAATTCATTAATAGTTAATTATGAAAATTATTATAAGATATTTTCTAAATGTGTAATGCCTACACCTAATGTAAATGCAGTAATGACCAAGCTAGTGTTTATAAGCTTTTCTAACTAGTTGACACCCAGTCCCTATTCCAGTGTACACAGTTCTTGTTAAGTTCTCTCACCATGCTGTTTCACAGAGCCACAAGCAACTTTAGATTCATGCTTCCTTTCTCTTTCTGAATGGGCTGTGGGTGGCTCTATAGCAGTGATTAGCATATCAACTCTTTATTCCCAGCTCTTCTAATTGCACTGACATTGGGTACAGGAGATGTAATCTATAGTGCAGAGGGCTTAAGAGCTCAAAGTAAACAAATCAAATAAAAGTAATTAATCTCCCATGTTTGTTAAGAAACAACACACTCTGTTCTCAAGCTGCAGGAAGTTATGTGCACTGACCAGTGGTGACATCACACTGTGCCATCAGGTAAGACAAAAAACAGAGAGCAGGATGGTAACCAGAGAAATTAAATGAAGAGTATATTTTGAGAAAGTCTTGAGTTAACGTTCCCTACATGTTGAAAGACAATCTTTGTAGTGAGACAACTCCTTTAAGCCTATAGTACAGCTGATTATAGTCAATAACTGCTAATCAATAGATTATTTAGCCAATTAAAATGTATTATTCCTCTATTACCAAGCATCTAGTCCGTTGAATGTTAGGTATTGACAGGAATCTCCAGCACTACTTTTGCACTTTGAGTAATGTGATTCAGGTTGGCCTGAATCGAATTATTGCAAAAAAAAATCTTCATAGAATTGACTGTAGGTTGGGGTAAGGATTTTCTGGTCCGATGGTGTTCCAGGTTCGATATCACTAGTTCATGTAACATTAGGTTTACATTAGGTGAACTAGAAGTGATGTTGTACCTAAAGTGAAGCAGAACGATAAAAATGCATGACCTAAACGCCAATTTAGGGCCTATTTGAGCAACAATGTCCATTACCACTTCATTTTGTTCTGCTGGCATCCAGCTTATTCACCAATTCCATAAAAATTAGATGTCTATAGGCAGTTTAAGAGTATTTTCACATTTTTTCATATGAATTTTAACGTAGATTTTGCATCTGAATCCATGTAAAAAATGCATTGACTCTACATAGTAGTTCTGTGAACTATGGCGTGTACTTAAATTTTTTTTTTAATATACTATGAAAAAAAAGCACAGAAAAATCCGCAGGATACATGCTGCAAATCAGTGGCAGGAATCCGAAGATTTCGATTTAATGTCAGGTTTCCCAACAGTAAAATGTTGCACAAACACCATACAGCTGTTTTGACACACTGCAATTTGGAAAATATTTTGCACAGTTTTTAAAAATGGGTTTTTATATGCATTTTCGGGATAGATGTTGCTTTAAATATATTTAAATCTTAAGAAAAGAGAACTAGGACTATGTTCCATCTACTGGATGTAGCCATCCGACTCATTGAGGCTTGCAATATGACTGGGAGTAAAGCCAACCCATGTATTCATCTGCAGACAACTTTTTCAGTGTGTTTGCCCCTCATTACTGCACAGTAGAGTACAGTTTGGCTGGGTGAAAGGTTCTAGAAGTAGCTCACTGGTTCTCTAGTATTGAACTATATATGGAAATTGCATAACTAACAATTTGTTCAGAATATTATGTTATTAGTAGTAGCATTATGTTGTGAATATTATCTTTTTTTTAATTATTATTAGAATTGTTGACTATTGAGACAACTCTGATAATACAGCATGGACGTGGGGGACATTCAAATCATCAAGCCTACCCCTGCTAACCCATAACACTTTTTTTTAGACTGTCTATAATCATTGTTCCATTGACAAATAAAAGGCTTTCTGCTCCCTATCTGACAAATTTGGCAGGCAAAGGTGAGAAAATTAAAAATATCCTGTATGTCCTTTTGTATTAGTGAAATGTTACCAGTACTAAATGGAATAATTCTAATAGTAACATTATATTATAGAACTGCAATTTAGTTACCTTTACTACAGTTCACCATGGAAGATGATGCGCAGAAGAACTCCATGCTGAGAATGCCTACCATGTTCCTTATCTGTGTAATATGAGATTACTGAGCAAATGTCTGTCAAGCTGATAGGCCACCATTGTTAGGTTTTTTTCTCTGTCCCAAACTCCTCTTTACAGTAATGAAGCAAAATTTGGTTCAGACCCTGAAATGTTCTCACAAAGCAAAGCCGTTTGTAAGGAGCTGATGCCAAGCTGAGAACTGCTAGTAAACAGATGGCAAAATCTAAGCGCATGAGAGCACATGACCACATGCTGCTTTTTTTTAATAAGGCACTGAGACTTCAATCAGTCAACAAGTGCCTTGCTGGATAAGCTGGTGATTTAATAGGTCATCATGGGAGAACTAGTTTATTCTGAACTTGCAATAAAATCTGGGCATTGCTAATAAATCAACATAAAACTGGGTCCATGCACACAAGGCAGTCTGCTTTGAAGAGTCTTAGCTGTAGATAGAATGCAGTGGGCCGTTTTACATTTGTTGTGAATTAGATTTTGTCATCTCGTCTACACAGTGCATATAGGAAAATCCATGCTTTGTAGGGATTGCTGCATATATTGCTGATTTTTAAATCAGTCTTTTGTCCTATATTTAAACCCTTAAAGGGGTTGTTTCACTACATTGAATCATCTCACCTCAGTCCTGTTTTCTTGGTTTCATTTTGAATTCAGGGGTGTGTTTACTGGCTTCTACTAGACTGCAGTAGAAGTCAGGCATGTAGCTTTAGCAACCAGTGCTGGCAGCCTATCATGAGAGATCAAACAGGTCTGTAGCCATAGCGACCAGAGGAGCGCCTATACAAGAGGGGATATCTCAGAATAGGTAGGACACTGTTAATGGACATACATAAAGTGACTTGTTTTTACAAGATCTTAACAAGCAATCTTTATAGTGAGACAACCCCAGTGACATACTGGTTTGTGAAGGTCTTAAGTAATTGAGGCACCTTGATGTGTAATTATGTCAAGGTCAACTGCCAATGTGCCTTATGATTAATGGCATACAACTGGGATCCCATCAATCAGTAATGCCAGTAGCGTGATCATGGTTCCCATCATTATTGGAATAGCCTTGGACTAGCTAAAAGTTCCCTAGAATTGCGTCCTGTAAAATTCAGTGTTATGTCTTAAGTGCATATGCATAATAATATGCGCAGGCATAATTTTTTTAGATCAGCAATAAAGATATAGAAATATATAAAATAGCGAAATTTATATTTTTTTTTGTTTTTCCACCCAAAATGAAATGAATTAAGTTTAAACGCTGACATATACATATGCCAACCTCATTGTGAAAAACAAGACCCTGTAATACTGGATTGATGTAAAAGTGAAAAAAAAAATTGGTTTCAGAATTCTGAGATGAGGACAATGGATTGTTTTTTAGCGGGTTAAGATGTTTTTTCTCAGAAATTTAATATGTAAAATGCATGAAAATTTTGAAAAAACTATTTTTCGTGGAAAAAAATGTTTGGAGAAAAGGAGTGTTTCCCCTTTTGTCGGCTGTCAAGCTTTTAATGGGTGTTGATAAGGAAAAAGCGTTCGACTGATAATCGGCCGCTGTAAAAGATAATTAAACTACTGAAAAAACCACTTGGGCTTTTGAGATTTTATTTGGTCTTTTTGGATCCCATCCCGCAAAATTTTGCTTTATTGGTTCATGGACTGAGAATTTGTGCCCCTTAGAACTTACAAACGTGTTATAAAATAAAAATACCTTGATGAATTTCATATTAAAATTTCCCATAGAAAATGATGGTGTGTGGTTCGGAAAAAATTTATTGGCTTTATGAGAAGCTCCCCCAAATCCGTTATGCCCCTTTGGATTCTAGGGGGAAAAAAAGTTAAATTCAAGGGTCCTAAGCCCAAAAATGACCTCAGGATACAACATTTTTGTGATACAAAGGGTTTTAATGGTACTGACTGGAAACCAATTCAATCCCTCAACATTTCCCATTTAGAAGCTTTTGGGTTTAGTTAGATATCCACCCCGTCGCGGGGTTTTTCCCTGGAAAAAATTATTTATTATTAGTGTTTGTACTACCTTTTTGTATAGATAGTGAGCATGCTTTTTGGAAAACGATAACGGTAATTTCATGTTATTTTTCAGGTAGACTCTGTACTCTGTACTTATTGTACAGGAGTCTAAATAAGCTCCTGTCCTAGGCTCCCAACATCTGGTGTGATTTTTATATCTAAGCATTTGCTTTACCTCTATCTGCTCAATTTTTAAAGTTAAAGGAGTTACCATTGGTGTTTCACAAACCCTGTTTAACACCCAGCTTCGGGCTTCCACTTCTGTTCGGCGTGGGTAGTTTTAAAAGTAGTCATGACATGTACTTGCTATTCTTGTTGAGCCGTTTACATAGAGTAATTCTAAAAAGTGCAATGGATGTTAATATCGGTGCACTAACAAATAGCATGAGATGTTTTCACGTTTGTAGTACTGTACCCCCAAAGCATTGGTAAATTTGACAAGGTTACCATCTTCATATATTTCCCAATGATTTCAACATGAACAACATTATTTTCATTCTTATACCAATGCTTTAAATCGATACTTGCAGGAGATGAAGCTAAGAACTAAACTAGGATGTCTGTTGCTTTACGTGTACTTAAGTTGCTTTAAAGGGAAGGGGGTATGGAAGGGGTTTTTTTAACCCCGGGAAAAGGTACGGGTTTCAAAAGGTTAAAAATTTGTCGAAAGATAAATTTCTGAGTGCTGATCGAACAGCAGGGGGACATCACTTTTTGGAAAAGGAAAACCCTTCTTAAACAAGAAAAGATAAAAGAAGCTTTGCTTGAAGAAAAAGGAAATCTCAAAACCCCAATGCATTTGGTAATAGTTTTATGTACCTTTGTCTACATGTTGAAAACTAGACCCCTTTAACACCATTTTTGTCATAACAGTCCCTATAAATATTAATGCATTAAGTACATCTGTACACAAAGTATAATTGACTTCTTTGTGTATGAGACCAAAACAGATTCTTTGGCTTAATGACAGAGATCGTATAGTCTGAAACTAAGCAAAATAGGTCAATAGAATGACGTTTGTAATAGGTGTCTCACCCAGCACACCTCCCATGCTGGAGGCTCCCACACCCCAAATCAAATGTAATGTCATATCATAACAGGATGACAAATAGAAAAATAGAGAAAGTACACTGCTAAATAAAAAGTGTGTTTACACTTTGAAAAGGTTACAGTGTATTACATTTTGAGTATTACACTTTATATTTAAAAACAAAACTGCTGTCAAAATAATTTTATATTAGTACTGTCATTTGTTTCAGAAAGATCCACAACACTAAAGCTGGTCATGGACATTAGATGTGTAGAAGAAAGACCTCTGTTTTTATTTTTCATTTATTGAATTTGAAATTTTTGTGCAACTTATTAAAGTTTATACAGTGCAGAGGCAGTCATTGTGTAGGGTCAAATATTTAATGATGACCTTCACAGTGTGTTGGTGACAAGTTAGTGTGAATAGAATTTATTTGTATTATACTTTTGATTTTCCCCTTTTTTCCCTTATACTGGTTTAACTTAATTTATAATTTTCTTATGTGTTATACTTTTTAATCATTATAGTTCAACACAGTGTCTAACACAAGTTTCTACAGTGCTGTACTTAATAAGCTCTTTTTATCTGTAATTTTATGTTTGCAGTTATTTGTATAGGTTGTGTTGTAGCTACCAGGTTGAAAAAGTTCATGTCTTGTCTTGATTTTTGTCTTGGATCTTTTGATTCCAGACTGTTGAACACATTTCCTTTTTTTCAGAAATACTGAGAGAGGGACAAATGGGATATGTTTTGAATTGCGGGTCCTTACCATTCAAGTAAATAGGACTGACTTGCAATACTGGACATTACCCATAGACACAATTGCTGGATACAGGGTAAAAAAAAAACAACCTTTTTTCTAATCTTAACAATCCTTAACATAAAAGTTAATTTCCGAGTGTAGTCTTTTTTTGAAACCCAAAAAGTGTTTGCAATTTTCCATCTTTTTATGCGTAGTAAATATCTGTTTTCCCTGTGAAATTTTCTAAATCTGATTTTTGTGTTTTCTGTTTTCCCTTAAAAAATTGTTTAATGAATTGATCGAGGGTGTTGCCAATTTTCAGGGTTCTTGCACATTCTGACATTGTCCAATCAGTACTGACAGTCAGTGTGTGCAGGGATACACCCCTATGAATACTGGAATGCTAACACCCAGCCCAGATTCAGTCATGCTTTCTAGAAGGAATGACAGGGAAAAAGAAACAAGAGTTATAAAGGGGAAAATACACGAAATTTTTATTTCAAAGGAACACAAGAAATTTTTAAACGCAAGTAGGAAATTCTAGTGTGCTACCTTGTTATTTGGTATGGAGACAAGAATGGAGGGGGGTTCAGGACTGAGCCCCCTATAAAACGGGGGCATGGGTTGGTTAAAACCATCATTGCCTTAACGGGGTGGATGGGATAACTCGTACAGTAAATTTATGCTGTGAGTTTAAGCGACTAAGACTTAACTCCCTTCCCCAAATGGAGTATGTACGCCCTAGGGGAAGTGACTTTCGCAAAAAGGAGTATGCAGTCCTGGCGATCGCCGGGCTTGCGGGAGAGCCGCGCACGATGGACATGGAACCAGCGGTAAATTACCCCTGGTTCATGCCACATACCCCCGGCAGGGGTGGCTCCCGGCCGGAGGTGATAACGCTTTTAGCGCGTTGGTAGTTTAAACATTTTGAGTGGAATAATATCTGTTGGTAAACTGGTAAATTTTTCCCCAATTTTTTTTTTTATTTTTCACAAAATAAAAAGCATTTTTTTGGACCAAAATTTCTTACTATCTTTAAAAAAATGTGTCACGAGAAAACAAAACTCTGAATACATGGATAGGTTAAAGTGTCAAAAAGTTATTTTGGGGGCTCTGTCAGAGAGGCCAAAAATGGCTTTGGGGTTAAGGGGTTAAGCAGTATGCAGGAGGGGTTGCTGCCCCCCATCTCCCGGATCAGTCCCCCGCAATGCAACATAATGAGCTAAAGAAAGACTTCTAGTGTCCCTCTTGCTGTCTTATTACACCCTCCTGAGAAGGGGTTTTAAAGGAGAGTGTAATAGCGTGTTTGCATAATTTTATTGGAAAAAAATGTAAATAATTTGTGGCCCCTGAGGTCAATACCCCGGGGGGGGGGTAAAAAATAGAAATTGTAAAAAAAAAAAAAAAAAATATATATATATATAAAAAATACATATATTTATAAAAAAATATATATATATATATATATTATATATATATTATATATATATATATATATATATAATATATTTTTATATATATATATTAAACAAAAAAGGTTAATGTTTAAATCAGTGTAAAGTACACCAGAAAGTCCGAACCTCTCAAAAATCTGGCGTCAGGCATCGCGTACTAAATAGGCGCATTGCGCAAATCGCGGCGCATAGCGTATCATTGGTAGTGTATGTAATGCGCCTCTCGAGGCACATTGCACTATGGAGGCACATAACGTATCATTACTAGTATATGTAATGCGCCTCAATAGGCGCAGTGCGTTATGGAAGTGCACAGCGTATAATTTTTAGGCATATCACAGTGTGTCGTGCCGGTGTGTAATGCGCCTAGTTTTGGTGTATGACAGTTCATTTACATTGAGAATATGGCATCAAAAATGGTTTTGGTGCAAAATAGACCAAAAAACTGGCGTTGGCGTGTTGGAAAATTTCGACCTTAATTTTTCCACACTTTGAACATAAAAAAGCATAAATCCTTTGAAACAGAAATCCTTGTTTTTAACATTATATGTATAAAAATTTGGATGTTTCTATTTAGATCTGACTTCAAGAGAACACAATAAAACACATTCTACAAACCACATGATTTTACTAAAAGCTAAAGCTGCTCACATGTATTACAATCTGATTATTTATGATCCTATGTAAGTTTCTCTTATCATAGAGTAAATTCTAAAAGCTGCACATGGCATGCTTAATATCGGTGCACTAACAATAGCTACTGCAGTATGTATTCACAGTTTAGTATGTACTGTATGCCCCAAAGCATTGGTTAAATCTGACAAAGGTTACCACTACTTCATATACTTCCAATGCATATATCAACATGAACAACATTATTTTCATTCTTATACCGGTGCTTTAAATCGATACTTGCAGGAGATGAAGCTAAGTACTAAACTTGGATGTCTGTTGCTTTAAGTGTACTTTTTATTATTGTTAATAAAACAGTTATAGACCAGAATTTCCACAAGTTTCATAAGGCTAGTAAAGATTATTTAGCAAACATTAATCTTGACAAGCATAATAAAAATAGTAAATATTCCTATAAATTGGATGACCTTCTAATAATCATTTTAAGATTGTGTAACACAAATATTTTAAATTCTTACTGAGAGCGGCAACACCCAAATGTATACATTTTAGATACATACCCGTACATATTTATAGTTAAAATAATTTGATTTTAGGTTTTCTTTTCTTCTCTTATCCTCTATCACTGCAAAATTATAATCCCTGTTAAAACATAACTTTTACTAGATCATCTAAAATTATACTTCCTAAACCCCTATGTACTACCACAACACACCTAAATGATACAGCATACTAAATATCATCCATCAGTGGAGTAATCGCCCTGATAAAGGACGGCTCCGCTTTAATGACAGATAATATCACTGTATACGTGTATTACAATTCTTTAATCACAGCTATCCCAACGCGTTTCCCCCATACAATTCTGGGTTCATCAGGGGATTCAAAAAAACTCCTCTCGCTGTGGAATAAGAATACGCTATATACAACGCATATACAATCTATCTATGACGGATATATCACCGCTATGGGTGAGATAGAAAAAGTGATACTTAGCTTAGAAGCTGCCAGGTATAAAGTGATAATCCTCGCAGCCCCTTTGGTATGCTGGCACCCAGGATAGAAGGGATACAGAATGATTCATTTCTGCCTCCCTTAAATACCTTACTTGGCCCTTTAGATGTATAACAAAAAAGCCCCTAGCACTTAAGTATTAATGTATATTGTTTTATGCCTATTGCCGGGTTCTACTTAACATTAGCGCATATCCCCTGCCTTTACTCAGTCTGGCGTTCCGGAAGTTGTACTGCGCATGACCGGAAACTAGATAAAATGTCATTTCCGATTCACTTCGGCGAAAGTAAACCTACGCCTGCACAGAAGCCCCATATTATCACGGCGCAGTCCGGCGTCTTAGAAAACGTTCTGCGCATGCCCAGGAGAAAGGTGCCCGGTAAATGCGCGCAATCAAAATCCGGGCATCACTCTCAGCGCCGTACATATTACATCGCTCTCAGTTAGAAAGATTACACTGATCACTTCCGGTCGGCGCCACCGGACACCAAACCACATACATCCGGCAGCCGAATCAATCCCCATACTAAGATCAAACCGCGCACACTACTATCCACACAGACCGCCAATTGCTGCTAAGCAGCCCCAAATTTCTTAAAGTGGCCGTCTGTGTAACAGATGTCTAGAGTGTAACATGGGCATTTACTTCAGGGTCAAATAAATTCGGGGTACAAACATTCATTGTCTTAAGCTGACATAGATTATCAGACTATAAGTTTAAACAATGAATATAATGAAAAAATGTAATGATATGATAATGATGCATAAAATACGGTCAGCTTTGCAAAATCAATATTGGTCCTCTGTGGAGAGTGCGAACGAAACAGAGTAGAATAAACAGACCCAAGTGTGAGTCTACTCAATAAAACATCCAAATTGCAAAGTCTCAGTAAGGCCCTTTGGATAAACTGATTCCATACGATTAGATCCACTGGGCTCTTTACACAAAATTCGTGTATCCCATTCTCCTCTCTTGGAGACGGTCTCACTACCTCCATGATCAAAAACGCAGAGATTCCCATTCTCCATTATGATGTTCCCAAACATGACGAGCTACTGGCGTTGTCTCTTCTATTACGTATGTCCCCCAAGACTTGTTCCTCCCACCCTCCTTTTGAATGTCAGTCTCTTTGTGTTTTTCACAATATTAATTCAGTGGGCAAGAGAAATCAATGGACAACATGTAATACTAAAATCCTTTTGTCCATACAACTTGGCAAAATTCAAGGATGGAAACAATTGTGTCTTATTACGTGAATCAGTTTATCCAAAGGGCCTTACTGAGACTTTGCAATTTGGATGTTTTTATTGAGTAGACTCACACTTGGGTCTGTTTATTCTACTCTGTTTCGTTCGCAAATCTCCACAGAGGACCAATATTGATTTTGCAAAGCTGACCGTATTTTATGCATCATATCTAATTCATTACATTTTTTCATTATATTCATTGATTACTTATAGTCTGATATCTATGTCAGCTTAAGACAATGAATGTTTGTACCACCCAATTTATTTGACCCTGAAGTAAATGCCCATGTTACACTCTAGACATCTGTTACACAGACGGCCACTTTAAGAAATTTGGGGCTTGCTTAGCAGCAATTGGCGGTCTGTGTGGATAGTAGTGTGCGCGGTTTGATCTTAGTATGGGGATTGATTCGGCTGCGGTGTATGTGGTTTGGTTTCCGGTGGCGCCGACCGGAAGTGATCAGTGTAATCTTTCTAAATGAGAGCGATGTAATATGTACGGCGCTGAGAGTGATGCCCGGATTTTGATTGCGCGCATTTGCCGGGCACCTTTTCTCTGGGCATGCGCCAGAACGTTTTCTAAGTCGGCGGACTGCGCCGTGATAATCTGGGGCTTCTGTACAAGCGGAGTGTTGCGTTCGCCGGAGTGAATCGGAAAATGACATTTTATCTAGTTTCCGGTAAAGCGCAGTACAACTTCCGGAACGCCAGACTGAAATAAAGGCAGGGGGATAGCGCACATGTTAAGTAGAAACCCGGCAATGAGGCATAAACATATACATTAATACTTAAGTGTTAGGGGCTTTTTTGTTATACATCTAAAGGGCCAAGTAAGGTATTTAAGGGAGGCAGAAATGAATCATTCTGTATCCCTTCTAAACCTGGGTGCCAGCATACCAAAGGGGCTGCGAGGATTATCACTTTATACCTGGCAGCTTCTAAGCTAAGTATCACTTTTTCTATCTCACCATAGCGGTGAATATCCGTCATAGATAGATTGTATATGCGTTGTATATAGGTATTTCTTATTCCACAGCGAGAGGAGTTTTTTTGAATCCCTGATGAACCCAGAATTGTATGGGGGAAACGCGTTGGGATAGCTGTGTATTAAAGAATTGTAATACACGTTTACAGTGATATTATCTGTCATTAAAGCGGAGCCGTCCTTATCAGGGCGATTACTCCACTGATGGATGATATTTAGTATGCTGTATCTTTTAGGTGGTTGTGGTAGTACATAGGGGTTTAGGAAGTAAAAATTTTAGTGATCTGTAAAAGTTTTTTTAACAGGGTTTTTAAATTTTGCATGATATGGTAAAATCCTTGTTGATATAAAATTTGTATTATTTTTCTTTTATCCTCACAAAAATGAGAAAAAAAATCTTTTTTTACCTGTACATTAAAGTTTCCTGTTTAAATTTTCAACAAAAAATTTGCACATTTTTCTTGGAATCAAACCCTTTTTTGATTTTATGGCATACTCTGACCGGGGTACCCAACTCTCCCAAAAAGGCCCCCCAAACGGTCTGTATTCTGGTTTCCCTTAGCACTGCACGGGGATTTAATTATGGTCAGTGCTTTCTGTGGGAGTTCACGTTCTGTCTTGGCCTGGTCGTCGGCAAAGGCCCCTGGCCCTAACTGCGGCCTTGTTTTTATCTGTGTGAACACGTCTTCTTTCTTGGACTTTAATTGAATCCTGGCCAACGCCCGTGGCCGGGAACTTTCCACACCCCGGGGTTAAAATTAATCTCTCGTGATTGAAAAATTCTGCCCCCCTATCCCTTGCTCTTTTATCCCCCCCTTTCCCTTTTTATACCACCCTTCCTTCAACCCTTCCCTGCATGGTTTTTTCCCCTGTAGTTGCCGTTTTTTGTTTTTTTGGTTTCTGTGCTCCCTGATTTTTGGCTTTGGACCCCGGTTACCCCCTTTCTTTTCCACTCTCTTTCCCGTGTGCCCATACTGTTGAAAAACTTTGGATGCCCCCGTTACCCTCTTTGTTCACCCTCTGAAACCGCTGCCCGAACGTTGCTGACTTTGGACCGCCGATCGCTTTTTGTTTGGTGTTGTTTGTCCTGTCTTGCAACCTATATCGTTAGCTATAGTTTCCGGTTGGGGCCGGCCTTTTAAAGGAGTCGGGTTCCCAAAAAGGAGGGCAGGGGCTGGGATCAGAGTCGGGGCCCCTTTGTCTGTGTGTTTGCCCCCTGCATTATAAAAGGCCCTATACTCAAAACCATCTCCCCTGTGGTTCAGTTGGTACCGATCGTTGGTCTGGGACCCCCTTTGGATAAAGAACAAAGCAATTGGGGGGAGGGGGGGGCCTTATGTCCCAATCTCACGCGACTGGATCCCATTCTACTCCGACTCCTGATCCAGTGTCCCGTTAGTATCCCGTGCCCTCTCCCGGGTTTGTGGGTCAAAATGACAGGCAAACCAAACCTGCGACTTCCTGACTGTTTCGGGGGAAAAAACCCTGTAAGTTTCGGACCTTCAGGGAATCCTGTCCCCTATTTTTCCGGTTTTCAACATTTTTCCTCAAGGCGGGAAAAGTTTGACATGGCGGGGTCCTCCTCCAGGGTCCACCTCAGGATTGGGCATTGAGTATGCCTCCTGAGGGCCCCAAGTGGAGACGGTGGACAGATTTTTTTAACATGGGCCATATTTATGATGCCCTAACGGGCCCGCGGGGGGAAAACTCATCTTTATCCACCCAGCAGGGTCATCGCACATGAGAAGTACTGTTCTAAATTTTCCGCCAATGAAGTCGGTAATTGGTGGCCGTCCCCCCTTTTGAAACCCCTTTTCAACGGGGGCTGTCTAAGTGGAAGGATGCTATGGTCAGTCATCCTATTCCAGGCCCCTTGGGGGATTTTATGACTTGGCCATATCTAGACAAAAGGGTTTTGAGAGAAAGACCGGGAAAAAAGATGGGGGGTTTCTGGAAAGTTTGGGTCGAAGCCCCCCTGTTAAATTTTCTCCCTGTGTTCCCTAAAACTCCCTTCCAATTTTTTTCCCATCCCTGCTGGGGGGCTCAGGAGAGGAACCCATGGTTTTGGGGGCTCTGCGTCGGCGGTATCGGGGAAACATTGAGCGGACAATCCCTTGTTTTTTCTAGGGGGGAGTCCCCCCATGTTCTGAGGCTGCCCACCGGCCCAAAGTCCCCCGTGGAGATTGGCAAACGCCTAAGGGCAGCAAAAAGGGATAACTCAGGTGTACAGGTCCCTTAAATTGGGTAACAAGATTTCTTTCCCGGGTACCCTTAATTTCCCGGGGGCAAGGTTTTGTGTGTCAACCCATGTCGATTCAGGAGCCCCGTTATTTCATTAGATGATGTCCCCCAACCCTTAGGGGTAGAACTAATTCCGTTATGTTCCCCCTTTGGTTTAGGTGCTGACTCCCCCCTTAATGGAGGGAAGAATAGAATCCCGCACCACTGAAATTAGGAATTTGGGTCCCTGCTTTCCGAAAATTGTCTTTTTTTGTAATGGAGGATTTACTATATATTTTTTTGGGCTTACCTGGCTGCCCTTAAATCCTGTCTTGACTGGGGACTGCTGATTTGGGTTAAATGGGGGGGTCATGTTTTCCTAATTTAAAAGGGGATGTAAAATCCTTGGTGTTTCTATAAAGAAATTTACAGCCCGACTTCGTTTTGTTTTTTGAAATGTCTTTTTTTGAGACCGCTGCGGACACCTCCCCCGCATGGGCCCCATAGATTGGCTTTAGCCTCGTTCAGGGGCCAAGTGCCAAAGGGGTCGTTTTTTTAAAACTTATCTACCCCGGAACGAGAATTATGCGTCTTTTATAAGGAAACCGGGAAAAAAAGGTCACATAACCATCACTCCCCGGTGGGGCCCGGGTTTTTTTTTTTGTCGAAAAAAAAAGATGGGGGCCCCTCTGCCCCTGTATTACTACAGGGGCTCAAAGATCACTATAAAAGCCGCATCCACTTCCCCGACCCCGGATTTTTTAGCCAGGTTGTGGGGCCCCCGATGGTTTTAAAAAATTTGATCTCGGGGGGCATAAATCAAATCCGGTTCAGGGTGGGGGGGAAACGAAGGGAAAGGGGCCTTTAAATACCCCTGAGGGGTTCGAATACTGTATCCCTTTTTTGGTCTTTGTAACCCCCCAGCCGTCTTCCCACAAAATTTTTTAATGTTTTCTTTAGGGACCTTCTGGGTGTTTTGTTTTGGTACTTAGATGACATCCTCATTTTTCCCGGTTATTTTCTCACGGAATATGTAAGGGAGGCCCTTCAGGTTTATTAGAATCTATTATCCCAAATGTCTATGCAAGATGATTAAATCAGGTGTGGAATCTATCTTTTTTTTCCCTCCTTACCCAAATTAAATGCCTCCTCCGAATTATTTATTATTTTTGTGCGGCGCCAAGCTCGGAACATGACCGACCCCTTTCCTTTCGGACTTGAAAATCTGAAGTTTAATCACAGTAAATTACATTCCAATAAAAATTTTTTTAAATCAATGACTATTTTTCCCACTACATGTTTGGGTTTAAATTTGGGTGGTTGCTAAGAGACAAGTTATAATTTTGCATGTACGTATAAAATTTAGTGATAGACACTTTCCCCAAAACTCCCCCTTGTATTATTTGGGGGGAGGAAGCCCCTTGATTTCTTGCTTTAGCAGACAATCCCTCTGTCTCAAGGAAAGCTGTGTTGAAAATATCTGAAATAATGGGAGACAGAAAGCAATTAAATTAAAACAATCAATGTTAAAGATTTGATATAGAAAAATTTTTAAAAGTTTTTTTTTCCCCTTTTTCTTAAAAACTCAACTTTAATTAAAAAGCAGTTTTGGACCGGGATAGGTTTCTTGGGGTACAACTTGTCCCGTGCATAAGTATGGCCCACAAAAAGGGTTTTCCCCTCACACAGTGGTGAGACCTACTACCTTGAAAAGATCAAAGTTTTTTAGGTTTTTTCTAATTACTATCGCAAATTTATCAAATTTCTCCTTGTTGTTAAACCCCCTCACTGACCCTTTTAAGAAAGGGGCTGACCCCCCTCCGGACACTTGAGGGCGAACAAGCTTCTGACCCCGAAAAAAAGTTTCAATTCTGCACCTGTCTTTGGGCCCACCCGATCCTAAAAACCCCCTTTTTTTTTTAGAGGGGGAGAAACTGAAAAAAAAGGGGGGGGGGCCGTCATTCCGGGAATGAACCATACTAAACTTGACCCAGCCTTTTCTCCAGAAATTCTCCACCCCGGGGGTCAACTCGATATTTGGGAACCCGGGGAACTGCTAGCCATAAAAAGGGGTTTTTTAAGAGTGGAGGGACCTTTTGGAAGGGGGGGCCAGGAATAGGGGGACTTTTACCATAAAAATTTCTTATCTTGATATGCTAAAAGGGTTTAAAAACCCCCCCAAGCCGATGGGCTTTTTTTTTTTATAGGGCTAAATTTTGTGGTGCCTATCGTCCGGGGCAAAAAAAAGTTAAGAACCCACGCCTTGTCCCGAAGCTTTGGGATAAGTGACATTCGAAGGAAAAACCCAAAAATTCCTTGCTCCCGGAGTGTTGTTTTACCCTACCCCTGATTAGTCTCCCCGATTCGAACTCTCACCGGACCTCCCCTATCCCCCCCGGAAAAATCTTTGTTCCCTGTCTCTCCCCTTTTAAAATCTTGAAAGGGGGTCCACCCCAGTTCTGTTGGGCATCCCGGCTCGGGGGCACCGGATACCTCCCCGTTGTACCTATTGGGGGCCTTGTGGCAGCGTGTGTCAGGGGGAAATTTTTACTGCTTGTAAAATTGTGCGGGGGAAAGGTACCCCGGAAAAATTCCCTGAAGGATTATTGACCCCTTCCCGTTGCCCAAAAGGGCCCTTGTCCCCCATATCTAGGATTTTATTTCCGAAACCTTCCCCTTTCTAAGGGTAATCGGTTTAATTTGGGTGGTGGTGGACCATTCTCTAAAATGTGTCATCTTTTTGCCTAAAGAAATTAACCTTTGCCAAAACCCCGCCCCATTTTTTTTTAGTCATATACTGAGACTTCATGGTATCCCCTTTCCCGTTTGTGTTTATGGGGGTAAATTTTGTCAAGGTTTGGAGGGTAATCTTTGGTAATTGGGCCCCTTTGTTTTTCTCCCTTTCTTTCCACCCCGAAACTAGGGCAGACTAAAAACTTAAATTATACTAGAACAAATCTCGATGTTAGTTTCGGGGGTTCAAGAAAAATGGAGTGAGTTTTTGCCCATGGCGGTTTGCCTAAACAATCCGGCATTCCCTTTAAATGATTTTCTCCCTTTTATGTAATTAGGCTACCCCCAAAAGGACCCCCCGCAACAGGGTTTAATCTAAATTCTCCTCCGTAAAAAAACCACCCTCAAGGACTGTGCACGTCTGGGGTAGGAGTCCGAGCTCTAGAAAAACCCAAAAAAACAAATTAAATATGCTAAAAATAAACCCCTCGACCCCGGACCTGAATTGGGGGGGACCCAAAGGGTGGTCTCGACGAAAATCTCCGCCTTTAGGGCCCGTCTACTAAGTTCCCCTGGGTTTTTGGTCCCTTTTTATCTAAAAAAAAAAATTGTTAACCCCGGGAAACTTTTTGATTATCCCCCAATTCCCCCCGCTTTCATCCTGTGTTTCCAAATTTTACTTAAAAGGTACATTCCGCTGTGTCGGTCGTTCCCCCCCCTCGCCCCGTGTCTACAAGGGATTTTTGAAAAGAAATTGAGGTTAATTGACGTGCGAGTCCCAAACGCTCTGCAAATACTAGTTCATGGAAGGTATGGTCCCGAGGAATGGGTGGGGTGACAGTAGGGATGCACGCCCCCCCAAATTGTGGAAAAGTTCCACCCCAAATAACCCCAAACCCGGGGGGCCTAAGGGGGTCCTGGCCCTCATAGAAGGGGGGGGGGGTACGTCAGTTTTGTGTCATTGCTTGGTCGTCAGCAAAGGCGCTGCGCCAAAACGCGTGCTTTATCATGTTGAACACTGTTTCTTTTTGGACTTTAAAATTTAATCCGGCCCCAATGCCCCGGGGCCCGGGAAATTTCCCGCACTCTGGGTTAATCTTTTTCTTCAGTGATTTACAGATTCGTCCCCAAACACCCTGCTTGTTTCCCCCCCTTCCCTATTTATGCCACCACTTCTTTAATCCTTGCCTGCATAGGTTGTTCCCTGTTGTTCGCCGTATTTGCTTCTTGGTTTCTGGTTCCTCTTTGGGTTTCCCCCGGGTTTTCCCTTTTGTCTAAGCCTCTGTACGCGCTGCCCCCTACTGTTTGCCACTTTGGCTTCCCCCCGGGTTACCCTCTTTGTCTCACGCCTCTGTTCCTCGCTGCCCGAACTGTTGCTGCTTTGGGCCCCCCCGACTACGCTTTTTGTTTTGGGGTCTGTTTGCCTGTCTGTGTCAACCCTTTTCAGTGCAGCTATCAGTTTCCCGTTGGGGCCCGGCCCGTTAAGGGTCGGGTTCCCCCAAAAGGGAGGGAAGGGGTGGGTCGGGGTCGGGCCCCCTTGTCTGTGTGTTGTCCCTGACCGGCCCCTGACAGGGAGATCCTGAAAACCTGCCCTGTTGGTTGGCCTTGAGTACTGGAGTTGGGGAACATTGCTCTAGACTAAGTGGCACTTACTGGCAAATATAATATTAATTGTTTAAAAAATTGTTCCCTACTTGCATACAAAAAGTTGGCATGGGCATACTGATGTCTTCTAATAGGTAAAATAGGTAACAATATCACATTTTTAGTTTGCTAAATTTTTAAATATAGAAAGTTGATATTCAGATTTTAATGTCCAGCTCATACAGACTGCATACTTAAAGGGCCTAACTAATATACAATATACAACGTGGAACATTTATTCATGCAATTATGCTCGTTTATTTGCATAATTTCACCAAGAAAAATGTCGTTTACTGTATTTATCAATCACTCCACCACTTTCTATGACAACTATGACCTTCAGTAGGTGTTGGGAAAATGTGGGGGTGGCTTTACCCATTAAAAAATTTAGCCAAATTTTCTGCCCTGAAAAGGGGGAAATTTAAAATGTCTGGGAAGTTTGGTATAATTAGTAGCTGTTCTATGTTCATGAGAAGTGCAATGTCTTGGGAAATATGATGTACCCCTTACTGTAACTACATTCTGGCCTTCCTCTTAGCAGTGTACCAGTATTAATAAATGTGTCACAAATTAATTCCGATATTTTAGGGAATTATTAGAATTAAATGTCTTTTTTTTCCCTCTGTGTGGCACACAACATAGTTCATACTGCAGTAAAGGAAGACAAAATATTTGATAGCGTTGTAATTGTTAATCAGTCAACTTGTGAGGGAGTGGGATGCAACAGGAAATGTGATACTGAGGAATTACCCTGTCTACAGATTGTCAATGTTCACTTTATAAACCGTTTATGCTACACTGAACTAACAGTAATCTGGATAATATTGCCTTTATTGCAATTATTAGGTTTATGCACCTGTGTTGATGTCAAAACATGCAGTTTCTGTATGGTTGGCAATGGGGCGAATAGGAGTTTCTAGTCTTATGTGCCATGCTGTGGTTAATTAATTGTAAGAGCCTAGCATAATGAGCACTACAGGTATTGGTACTTATGTCACTATTTTGTAGGTAAGACCACTTGTTAACATAAGCATTGTGACCTCTGGTACAAGAGGTTGCTGAAAAACGGACGGCTTCTAGAAAGTCTGACTGTTGGGTTAAGGGACAAGTGACTTTGTAAACCTGAGGACTGCTGACTGGGCCATGCATAAGGGCACATGCCACATAATTCCCACCAAGGCTCGCAGGGATGTCAAACCCATTTTTCACAGTGGCCCACAAAAACACTGTAGTTGCCCTCAAAGGGCCATTGGAGGGTAGCTAGGTGCTTTGGTAGGCCTGTCAGAGCCTATGAGTTGCACACCAACTTTGTCTAAGCTCTCGGGAACCAGATAAAAGTGCAATGTTGGCCAGATTCGGCCTCGGATCTTGAGTTTGACACCTCTCCAAAGCAGAGGTCATCCTGTCCTAGACGCTAAGCCTTAGAGTCTAGGACAGGATGACCTCTGCTTTGGAGAGTGGTGTGATCATGTAGGCATTGACAATGAGTAGAGAAGAGCCTACTTGTATAAGAAGGAAGAAAAACCTGATTCTGATTGGTGATTAGAGTCAAGGGCCTTTATACTGTGAGTTAAACCTCATTGTATCCACTAGTTTATAATCTTATATTAAAGTTTGTGAGAACCAGCAAACTTGAGTATGTTCCTAAAATCACTAAGTGCATTTTGTGTAAAGCCTTTGTGAGAATCTTTTTTACAAACAGTGTGTTTCTCCAAGTCAGTAGACCCTCTAAATGTCAGTGAAGCAACAAATGATAAGTAGAGTTCATCACCTCACACCTACTAGACTCCGCTTTCAAACTTCATGGCTGATACCATAAGGCTCTGTTAACATCTGTAACACTGTCCATTATACAGAGCTCACTGACTTAAAATAGGGATCCTTTGAGGTTTTTGTGTGGCATCAATTATTTTGATGTTAAAAAAAGTGCTGCATGCTATACTAGTTTTGCCATGAGATATGACAAAACAGCTAATGGATAGCTGAGAATCTGACAGAAGTGTGAACATAGCCTAAGATCAAGAGAGGTAGAAAAACCATAGCAGACCTGTTGTAAATTTTAACGATGAGTAATGTTCAATATATTCCATACAATAAATGTCCCACACCCCTTTATATATATGTACAATGACTTCTCTGACTTAGAAAACTATAAAGTTATATCTACTAAGAGTATTGCTATGGAACCTTTCTTCTCCAAATGATGTATCATATTTGTCAGGTAATATAGACAAGCAGTACCAACTACAAATGACTAGTAGCTGTTCACAAAAAGGTAGTATGCTACTTTGAAAGCACATCTAGATTTTAAAGCAGAATGGCTAATCCGAGTTTAAAGCATTGCAACTACACTGTACGCTCTACAGGGATTCTTCTTTTCCTTCTGTGTGCAGTACCTACGGGTTTCCCGCTGGCATAAATGCTTTCTATTAAATAATAAAATAAGGAGAATCGGTGTATTTTATACATAATTCACATTGCCTTTTCTTTTGAATGGGTCTTTGAAGGATTACACATTGAGCATTTTTCAGTGGGAATTAACAGTGTCTGTATTAGAAGATAAGAAATAAGGATTAAAAGACTACATCATGCACCTATAGAGTGATACATTACAGTGCACTATTTTTCATTAATATTAATGACTTCTTTTTAACAAGAAGAAAATTAATTACTTGCAGTCGGAAATGAATTATCTGAATATAATACAATATAGTACATGAATGAGTTTACAACAGGAACTTCTGTAGATGATATCTGAAAAAACAGTTTTTGGTAACATTAATACATATTATTCTCCTTATCAAGTATAAAATAATGGGTTCAAATGGAAGAGGTTAACGTTGGTGAATAGCGAAACAATGCAATTCAGTATGAGATGAAAAGCCGTGCAGACAGGGTTTCCATTGACTAGAGGAGATGATTACTGGCTTACCCACCATCTAAACAACCTCTAATCATAACTGTTATCATTTTACACATAGAACGTATTAGCAATACAGCCTAATAAGTGAATTGTAAAAAGCCCTAGTTGTTCATTATTGCCTCCAGTGTTGGCTTCAAATGCGATGGTCTTCTGCTGGACCTGTGCTTTCCATTGTTTTGTCAAGGTTTCGTATTCAGTCCAACACTGATGAATAGGTTTTCAGTTCACAACTGGTTCCCTGAATTTGTATACTAGGCATGTATTTTAGGATAACACATATTACTTCAGAATAGGTATTAGAATACATTTGTTGTATTGGTCTCTTGGGGCCACATGTATGAAAACTGTCTAGGTCTGAGACTTCCTTTGTTGCCTATAGCAACCAATCCAAGTTCCTCTTTCATTTCATATGCTCTGAAAAAATGAGAGGGGAGCTCTGATTGGTTTCTATGGGCAACAAAAAAAAAGTCTTAGACCAAGACTGTTTTCAAACATGTGGCCCTTCTGTTAATTTTGGTCTTAATAATCATCTTTTTTTTTTTTTTTTTTCTCCAAGGATGAGTGGGAGGGCTGGTGTAGCACAACGTAAAGATGGACTTTTAAGTTCATGGGTTCTCTTACACAGTGCTCAGAGAAGAACTATTTTGCCAATAGTATTTTTCTTGTTTTAAACGACTGTTCTCCTCATGCTATTTTGCAGAGTCTGTTCTTCATAGCTGGCTTCAGACTCCTACTTCCTAGGTTGGCTGTGGGGGGTTCTACAGCAGTGACTTGCATATCAACTCTGTTATTTCTAGCTAAGCCTTTTAGAGGAACATTAGTGACAGAGGGTTCTAAACAGCAGGGTATAAGGCTACAGGGCTCTAAAGGGTTCTTTTTTTCAGTTAGAAACATAAACAAGCTGATGTGCTGCTGATAAGACACAACAGGGAGTGAAATCACGATCCCAGCCTGGGATGGTACAGCAGAGAGAAGTGGTAAGCAACCTAGGGAAGTTTGTGTGCAAAAGCAGGAGAAAAGAACTTCTTAGCTCTGTAGGGATGCAAAATCAGAATAGCAATGTATTTGGTAATAGTCTTTATGTTATATGTTTCAATATAGTAAGAATGCCCCTTTAGTTCCTTTTTAGCATGCTGTACCTCTTGATTGGATTATGTCTTGCAGTACTGTCTACTAGGTAGTTTTGTGGAGTCCTGGAATAACAAGAGTGTGCCCATCTATGTAACATCTATTGTGTTTGTCTACAGTATCTACCCATCCATCGAGCTATTTAGCATCTTTTTATTAATCAGTCTTCTATCTTACATAGCTATTTATTGCCAAATAGACCTAAATATGGTAAAAAACAATACATTTGCTTTTATTTAGTTGCATTCCTTTGCGGGGTGTGTTTGTGCATAGCATTCATAAACTTAGTCTTTACACTATGGACGGTCATGACATCTGCGAGTATTGTAATCTGAGCTCCACTGTAATGAATACAGTTATGCAGTTAAATAATTTAAACCCAGTGTCAGGTAATACCACACAATCCTGCTGTATTTTATTCCTGTTGCTGGGAAGTTTCTTAATTGTATTGTTGTTGCATGTGATATGCTGTCATATAATTTTAGAAAGATCACGAATATTGGTATTTCATTTGACAATGTGCTTTATTCATTTTTTTATCATGATTTTTTTTTTCATTTCCATGAGTGAGGTCCGTTAATAATAGCAGCCGATGTTAGATATTAAAAATACCTATGTTTTTCCATCTTCTTCTTGCACATTCCCAGTCCTCATCTACTCACTGTGTACTTTCTGTTGTTTCCCAGTGAGGTCACAATAGCTGCTGCTAGCATTGTTGTATATAGAAAATTTCTATATAGACTGGTTGTAGACTAGCATTTTGCTTCTTGTTCACTTGTAGATTTGTGTATTGGATTGAATAACCTCTATGGAGTAGATGTTTTGCTCTCTGGTGTAACTTACCTGGCAACTAAGGGAATGCCTTATGTTTTACCATGTGTCTCAAACTGGAGAGAGGTGTCAGAAACCATAAATACATTGAAGAAGAGGATGCCTAAATGCACCTGTACTTCTCACACAGCCAGGCAGTAATATTACTCTTAATAAATTACCTATTGGCAGTCAAGTTTGCTGTATGTGCGTATATACTTCATTGATTTATTGCCTCCTTTGAGTAGATAATTAAGGGTAAACACAGTAAAAAAAGACATACAAGACCTAAAAGTGACAATTATCTGTTTCATATTTCCCTGTAACTATAACAATGTTTTGGTTAATACCATACAGAAGCATACATCTTCCATAGGCCCTAATACAAAAGCCAATTGTGCTATGTTATAAATAAAAAAAAATAGTATATCGACGTATAAATGCCCAACACTCTTTGGTATCTGTTAGGTCTAATGGAGCTGGATATGGTGTAAAGAGGAGTAAATTAGGTTTTAAAATATAACATCAGATTTATTGAATACTGGCATGATATTTTGGTTCATCAGAGATGGCAGTACATACCCATCATTGTTCTGCAAAGTTATTAATAGTTAGTTTTAATACTATTATTAACAGATGTAGTCCAAAAGGTGTATTGTATCAACAATATTCTCAGATACTACAGAAAGTGTCCTTGTTTCTGATGAAAGCCAGAGTACAACTCTCATTTTCTATCCTGCAGTGAAAAAGAACATGGACTAAAAAGTTCCCTCCTATATTCAAGAACTCAAGGATGCCCCCTTTCCTTGACAATTTTTTCCATGGAAACATTAACCCCTTAACACTGAGGTCTATGTTTTTGTTTCACGTTCGTTTTTCCCTCCCCTCCTTCCCATTGTCAGAATTTTGCGGGACAAGATGTACTTTCTAATGGTGTCATTCATTATACCCTAGAATACACTGAGAAACGACAAAAAAAATCTTATTGGGGCAAAATGTGAAAGAAACATACTTGTTCTGTGTTTGCGGGTGTTTTGTTTTTCCGACGTTTCATCTTTGGTACAAATAATGTGTTATCTGTATTCTATAGGTGGATACGACTATGGCAATACCAAACATGTAGGGTTTTCTTTCTGTTTTAGTACTATAAAAAAATTCCAAACATTTTCTGTTTTTGAAATTTGCGCCGCGGCACCATTTTCTGCGACCAATAACTTTTTTGTACTGTACTAACACCTATGGACTTGAGTGAGATTGCATTTTTTGCGAATTGAAGTGGACATTTTATTGGTATCATTTTGGGATACATGCAACTTTTTTGACCACTTTTATTCCAATTTGTAGGGGACATGACAAAAAACCTGCAATTTATACGTTTAGAATTTTCTTTCTTCTACTGTGTTCAGTGTGTGGGATAAATGATGTTATATTTTAATAGATCTAACTTTTATGGATGTGGTAATATCAATTATGTGCAACATTTTTTATTTTATTTTTCTTATTTGTAAAATGGCAAAAGGGGTGATATGAACTTTTAGAATTTTTTTGTATATTTTAAATATTTTTTTTACTTTAACACTAGGGGGGGGTCATTTACACAGCCTATTGCATTGTATGAACAATGCAATATGGTGTACAAACATGGCAGTTTTACTGAGGCAGGAAGTAGTAAAACAAGAAACATGGCAGTGATGGAAGCCTTCACAAGGCTTCCAGCTGCCATGTAAACCAATAGGGAACACGCGATCTCGCTAGGGAGGTCCCGATCGCAGTGCTCATTCATTTAGACACTGCAGCCTGTGTTTGACGCAGTATCTAAGGGGATAAATAGCACAGAATGGAGTCACTCCATTCCGCCCTATTACTGGTGGGTGACTGCTGCAATTAGCAGCTGGCACCACCGCCTATGTTGTGGAATTGCGCTGTGATCCCATTACGTAATCCCTTACCATCACCAGGACGTGCCAGTACGTCCAGATGCATTAAGGGGTTAATTACATCACATTCCATCCAAATATGAGGTTGATCATACACCCAAGGAAATAAAGACTTAGGGGTACTGTCTAGGTGTAATACTTTCTTTGTTGCTCATGGCAACCAATTAGAAGTTGGCTTCAATTTTACAGACCACTATATGAAATGTTTCTCCCTAATTTAATAACAGAATATACATTTGCTATGATGTCTGGCTTCCAAATCGATCACAGTACTTTTTCCTGCAAAGAGAGGCAACAAGAGAGGTAACATACAGTGTAGGTTCCCACCTGAATTGAGGTCGCCGTACCGACGGTAGATGGGCTTTTACAGTTTTGATAAAAAAATGTACCCTAAGAATCTCCAAAAATTCCTGTCCCCTTTGTTTGTTTTTTAGTGCCTGTAGAGTGCTACTGCTATTGTGTTGTGTTTGCATTTTTTAAGTTATAGGCTTAGTGTATTAAGAAAATCTTTATAAAGACCATACACTGCAATATCTCATCCAAGTAATTACAGTGATCACGTTCACATCCTGTGGGGGAAAAATAACTGAACAAATTAGGTTCTAACAATCTTTTACCATCTCTCAAATCGGCCACATCTATATTAGTTCACTTTGGGGTTTCTTACAGTTTCTTTTCTGATACATATGATCTGTGTCTAGTGTCTTTTCATATATAGTACATAGGCCCCACTTCTATGAAATAATAAATTGTGTTACTTTACCTTAGTTCACAAACCATGATAAACCTCATTTTGAAACAAAAAATAGAGTCTGGATAATATGGTCAGTACAAATTTGCGAGTCATATTAAATTTATTTCATTTTACACATGAGAGGGCATTGTTGTGCCATTTACATGATTGCTTTGAGGAGAATGTTTTTATACTATACTTAGGGTTATAAACATGTTGCACCGATCATTTGACTCTCTCCTTTTGGTAAACACTTGCGCTCCATTTACACATGCTGGCAGCCTAAAACTAGAAGAAACAAATTAGATGATATCACACAGAGAGAGCATTAGCTGTAAAAAGTGGTAACTGGTATTTCAGAAAAGTAATTACAAGGTTTGCCAAGTGAGAAAGTGTGAATTTTCTGTCAAAGCTATGTTCTAATTAGTTAGCTAAATGAAGTAGTTCTGATTAATACATACAGTATAATGTTGGAGTAAATAAGGCTCTTGTGGATCACCCTGCCTATTGTACATGTTTACATTTTCACATCCTAAAGGCCTGAAGTGAACTTACTAATGCTATGCACTTTTGCAGTTATGCTGAGCTAGGTTTTGTCAACTGACAATAGTTTTTTTCATGATATTGCTGATACTACGAAACTATTAAATATCCTTATATTAGTGGGGACCTTATTTCTAGGAACATTGAAAATTATAGTCACTCTAACTAATAGAGTATTAGAAATGGAATATTTATTTTACTGTAGATTTGTGCAACATATAGCTTTGCAGCATAGACTGTAAGAAAGGTCTGGCCATAGTGAATGGAGTGGCTGCACGTAAGCAGCACCTTCATTTTTTTATGGGAGTTGAAAATACAGTTGAGCGCACTCATTTGGCTGTGTTTGGAACACCTTTAGAATAGACAAGCAGACATTTGTGCAGTCATATCCGTTCTCTTCAGTCCAAACAAGTTACCCTATTTTAATGTTAGCCCCTAGCTACTGCCAAGTTGTGCAGATGTGGGATAGTGGGCCAGCCTCACTGTGTTTTCCAAGTAAAATCCCATGCACGACAGTTGTGAAATGTTTCTTTGTATTCTACTGTTTGGCCACAAGATGCCGCTATGTCCAGTTTCCAGTATATGCAAATGTGGGACATGGTATAAGACTGGCACATGGCACCAGCCATTTTGAGAAGCTGCTGAGACTCAGAGGAGAACAGACAGAGACAGTAACTGAGCTATAAAGGACCCAGAATTCAGAGTTGTTCCAGAGACAGAGGAGAGCCTGTCTGTCTATACAGACGCCATCTCAGAGAGAGAGAGAGAGAACTCCTGGACAAGAAGGACAAGCTGCCAAGATAGAGAGGACTGTCTGTAGCCGGATCATCCACTTCATCCACAAGAATCTGCACCTGAGGACAGGAATTGCCGGCCATCTTTAAGGTATCTCAGCGGATGCATGCATGCCAACGAGCTCAGAACTGTGAGAAGGCCTGCTATTAGTTTAGTTAGTTTAGGTTCAGTTACTGGCCAAAGGAGGGTTTCCCAAATATATCCTCCTGTTCAGGACTTGGAGAGTTTGATATCACACCGTTATCTACTTGAACCGGTTCATCTGTGAGAGAGAGTTTGTGTCGGATGTGTATTTTGGAGGGAAGTGGGTAAATCCATTTAAGCTGTGTAAGCTGCTGTGCTGCACCACGAGCCCCTGCAACCGCCACCACACACCATTGTTCGCGTTGGTGCTTACGGTATTAAAAAGGTAAGGGGTTATCGGCCTTTCTGAACCCCACGGTTAGGTAAAGTTACTAGGCATCCAGAGAGTACACTTCTGGTGGCGCACTGTGCAGCACAGGTGCCCAGGATACGTATTTGTAAATTTGTGTTTGGGGGATCTGTTCACCATCTTGTTTCAGAAAACTCAGTAAAACAAACCTTTGTTGAGCTGGTGTTGGAGTCATGTTCTTTGTCCGTGACTTCGCTGTATTCCGGTAAACCTGCCCTCAGTACTCGGCTTACAACTTGGCGTAGTCGGCAGGATACAGCGATCGTTATGGACGGAGCTACGGTGGGAGATCTTCCCTCGTGTCAATGGCGCCGGCCCAGAGCCAAGCTCAGGGTGACCCTACAGTACCCGCCCAAGTGAGTTATGTCCATTTAGGGCCACTATAACAATCCCTCCCCAAATTTGATGGGAAAAACATGAAACTGCAGGATTGGACAGAAAGGGTGCGTAGCACAGTTAAAATATGTAACTTAGCTCCAGAACTGGGGGCAGAGATAGCCCTGGGGGGCCTTGAAGGGGGACATTAGGCGGACAGTAATGGTGTGGCCCGAGTCTGAAAGGGACATGCTGGAGAACATATTCGAGCTGTTGGAAGGGGCCCACGGGGGGTGTACCAAAGTGGTGCACCTGCGAAGTTACTTCTTCAACCGGCCACAAAGAGAGGGTGAGACCCTTAAGCAATACTCCAATGCCCTACAGGAAACATTGAATGAGATAAGGCGACGGGACCCAGCGGTTATGGGGGCTTTTCCAGAAGTGGATAAGCTGCTAAGAGACCAGTTCATTGTGGGATAGCATAATAAATCCTTACGGACAAATTGCAAAAGATGACAAGAATGTCGGCCGACCTGAAATTCTATAGTGTTTACTTAGCCGCCGTTGAAAGGGAGGAGGAACCCATGCCCGTAGTGGTAAAGGCTGTGAGTAGTGCCCAAGCAAGTCGAGGACCAGAGGACACAGGGTCTTTGATGGATGTGGTCCAGGCATTGTGGACAGAGTTGAGAGAACTTTGGCTGGAAGTGTCCCAGATGAAGGCAGAACGGCTACAAGCTCCAGAGACAACGTCGGCTTCCTGCAGTTACCCTTTCAGAACAGCCCCCCAGTGGGGTCCTCCAAGAAGAGGTCCATCATTTGTGCAGAGGTCTAGGGGACCCCTCTGCTGGGCTTGCCAGCAGTATGGCCACCTTGCCAGAGAGTGTCGGGAATGTGTAAGGGTTGAGCCAGGGTTAAACTACCGACCGCTGCAGTAGCTGGGCGTCCTGTGGCAGAGCAACAGAAACCAAAGCCCATGAGTGAGGAGTACGATCTTTACGCCAGTAGTCCTGTTATGGAAGCAGAGCTAGAAGGCAGAAAGGTGCACTGTCTAGTTGATACTGGGTGAGAGTGTACCCTGATGCCCTTGGAGTTCTTTGAGAGACACTTTGGGCACATGATGGAGCCAGAAGATAGCAGCATCATTAGGCTGACGGCAGCCAACAATGGTGAGCTGGATGTACAAGGGATAGTTTGGATGCAGGTCCGACTGTTTGGACAAGACATTGGCAAGAAGGGAGTTGTGCTGGTGGATCACCCATCCAAGAGGGGAGTGGATGTGATCCCGGGCATGAACGTGCTCCGAGACCTGTATCACCACCTCTATGCCAAAGAGGGGCCAAAATATTGGCAGCGGGCCACCATGCACCAGCCCACTCAGAAGGTCCTACGACAGATGGTGAGGAGCTGCAGTCTGCAGAAGAGCCCCACATCCGGTTGACCCATTGGGCACGTAAAGGTGTCATCGAAAGCCCCGATCAAGATCCCGCAACAACATGAAAAAATATTGATGCTGCCGGTGGGAGCCAGACGAATGTTGAATGGGCTGGAAGTCTTGGTTGAACCAGTCTCACAGGAAGAGTCACAGAACCGACCACTGGTAGCTCGGTTCTGTGGAGAGGGGAGAGGGGATGTGTACCCGTGAGATGCCTCAACGTCATGGACAGTGAGTTGACCATTCCTGTGAATACCCTACTAGCTGAAGTCCATGTTCCTGGAGAAGATATCTCCAGGCTATGGCCCGACAAGAGGTCAGCCTGGACCTATGCAGTGGGCGTCCAGAAGGGTGAGCCCCCGACGGCGGAATGGGATGGCTGAGTGATTATGGCTCAGATGGGAATTGACCGCAGGACCCTGACTCCAGGACAACAACAGCTGCTGGAAGATACCCTTTGGGAATTCCAGGAGGCGTTCTCGAGACATGATGAAGACTTCGGGTGTGCTTCTATCATCGAGCATGAAATCCACACAGGCGATGCCCTGCCCATCAGATTTGGCCCCCTAGTGGTCAAGTACCCTAGGGGATTAATTGTTCATGTCGAAAAGGGAAAAAAAAAAAATTAAGGGGGACGTGTCTGAAAACGGTCTTGGTCTAAGACTTTTCTTGTTGCCCATAGCAACAAATCAGAGCGCCTCTTTCATTTTTCATAAACCTATATGAAATGAAAAGGGAATGCTGATTGGTTGCTATGGGCAACAAGAAAAGTCTTAGACCAAGGCAGTTTTCAGACACATCCCCCTAAAAGTTCAAAGCATCCCCCTTTTCCATTTTACAAATAAAAACATGAAAACGTTACACAAACTCCAAACGCCAAAAGCTGACAAACGTCTTTTCACGTCCCTAAAAAACTGGAATAAGAAGTTGTAATTAGAAAGTTGCATGCATCACAAAATAGTACCAATAAAAATTACTCTTTAGCCCTCCAAAAATGAGCCCTTGCTCAGGTCCGTAGACTGAAAACAAAATTATTGGTCACAGAAAATGGCATTTCAGAAAATAAAAAGTAAAAAAAAAACTTAAACAAAACCTCTACATATCACATCACCGAAATAATTTATAACAAAGAGTGGACTCAACCATTAAAAATACATCTTGTCTTGCAAAAATAAGACGGAAAAATAAAGAAGTTATGGCTCTTTTGAAGGTAGGGAGAAAAAATTAAAACTAAAAATACAAAAATTGCTGCAACCTGAATGGATTAAGGGTGCTTTCACATGGTGCATTTTTTACGTGTCTTCAATCACTTTTTTTGTGCAGAAAAATGTTTTGCCTTTTTTCCATGATATACTAGGCTTTATTTCTATGTAATTTTAATTTTTTCTAATTATATGAGGGAAAATATTGGAAAAAAAAGTATTTTTAGTTTTTTAATTTTTTTTTAAAGCAAAAGTGGTGCTTAAATTAATTTTGTAATTGTGTTACTTTTCAATCACAGACATTTATATATAGGTGACATAAAGTTTTAGGGTCATGGGGCTGGGCTAACAGTTGTGGTCTGGGCGGTTAGTGTTAATTTTGATAAAATTCTATTTTTTTTTTGTCATTTTTTTATTCTTTTCTTTTAACATATTGTTCCCTCCTCCCTACCCCTGCACAAGGTCAGAAAAAGACCTTTGGGTGGGCATTTTACATCAGTTTTTTCTTCTTCTGATTTTCTCATTCTAATGTATCAGCCCTAGTTACAGGGGAAATCAAGAGGAAATACATCACACAACAGCTGACAGAGATCGAGAAGGCAGGGATAATAATAAACTGTCCCTGTCTTCTCAAGACAGGGTGTTGACTGATTATCCAATCTTGATGTGTACCTCTGTTTATTTCAATGCATTGTGTTTTATGGTTTGGCTTATTAACAGGTTTATATGCCTTCCCTGACAGCTTTGTTTATTAACATATCAATTTCCAATACAAATGGTGAAGTGCATTAATGTTTCTATATTAAAAGTGAGAATTGTATGTTTGTTGAAAGAACTGGATCCCATTAGAGCAGAGCTGGGAATTGTACGGCCCATGGGCCACATCCGGCCCGCTATCTAGCCGGATGTGGCCCGCAGCCTGTACAATGCCCAGGTCTGCTTTACACCATACTAATGATAGTGCTGAAGGCCCACCGCTGCCGGGTAGCGCTGAGGGCCACCCTCGCTACCCGGCTGTGGCAGGCCTTCAGCGCTACTATTAGTATGCCTGGTAGTAGTGAAGTGGGCAGCCCCTTGTTGTTGTCCCTAGAAGAGACATTAACTAGCAGCAAGATGTCCCAGAGGTCATCCCAGCCATCCATCTCCCAGGAGCAAGTGAGGGGAATACACTATTCACTTTTACACTGTAGTCATGTGAGGGGGAACATAATTTGCTGCTTTAACTCTTTACTTTCCTGACTGGTTTGCCTCCTGCAGAACTTTCTGTCCAACTTTTTACATTTACAGAAAGTTTTGCAGGATGTATGGTTTACTCTACTGAAGGACTACCTACCTAACCTAGCTACCTACCTACGCTAATTGTGACCAGAGGCAAGGTTGAATAGGGGATTACTTGAATGACAATACACTGCAGTATACAAGTATTGTAGTATATTTTAATATCGATCACTTGTACAAATACCAAGGTGAGACAGGGAAAAAAAAGATTGAAAACTACATTATTTTTGAAAGTTACCACCATAAAAAAATGATGGAATTGTGTCTTTGTGTCAGGCACCTCTATTTTGCTATAAAAGTGGAATTAAAGTTGGAGAAGACATATGCATCCTAAAATGGAAATCAATACAAATAAAAATCTGAACCCCATAACAGCGTATCCCTAACAAAGCTTAGCTGTAATAAAGAGGTTATTGGTCTAAGACAAAACTAGTAAACCACATTAAACTCTCTTTATAAATCTGGTATCAACGGTATTCTACTGACCCATAAAATAAATAATATCACATAGTAAGTGAAAAAATAAACCCCAAAAAACGAGTTTTTCCCCGTTCACACTGTTTTTTTTTGTCTGGCCCTCTAAAACCATTCCAATTTCTCATGTGGCCCCATGGGAAAATTAATTGCCCACCTCTGCATTAGAGGAAAGCATGAAAAACTTTCTTTTTGGAAATGGTTTTCTGAAATGTGTAAAAAAAATTGTAACAAATTTTCTGCATACACATAGATGGTTCATATGGCTTTTTAAGTAATGTCTGAGCTCTGGCTTTGCAGCTGCTACATGCGAATGATGCTGAACCCATGTGGTGAGCAATAACTGAGACTTTGCAAATAATGGCAATGTGTGATTTGCACAGAAATATTTTGCACACAGAAACCAACTGTAATTTCCAGGGACTGTATCCTGTACGTCTTAATTTTAAGTTAGGCTTATATCATTATCAACAATGCAATAGTTCCTAGTGGCACAGAAACAATTTCTTATTGATTTGTAGTAGTTCGTAGCAACACATTTTTATGCATAGCCAGTACCATATTATTATTGAGGTTGTGGTTGCTGTAGGTAACATATTTTATTAGATAATTCATGTCCTCTCATTTGTTTAACTTCTTTTATGCTTATTGCATTGTTGATATTTCAGTTTGTGACTATGCCACATTATCCTCAGTGTTATGTTTTTATACATCACCTTGGGTTTAAACACAGAAACTCTGGTACCAAATTCCTCACCCATTTTTTGCATTTGAGTATATAGTCCTCAATATTTTGAATCCATCCTGGTCATTAACTGGGATTCAAACACATTATGCAATAATTGTTGTGAATGCCTTTGAAACATGTAATATTTTATAATTATGCTTCATTTGATATGAAATCATTTGTCAACACCAAGCTCCCCAGCCTTTTAGAAATTTGTGCAGCAACCCAGGGGTGGCGGAAAAAAGGATGGGAGTAGTTGTAGCTTTTTTTGTCATGGTGGCCTGTACTCAACCAGTCCTCTCTTGCTCACCTGGGTTTGGTGCAGTGATAATGGGGTGCACCTGATGGTATGATGGTGCCCTTGGGGCACACTCAGGCACAGCCATCTCCTGATCGTTTTTTTTGGGATGCCTTGATGGGAAAGAACCAGAGCCGGTAAAATTCCAGATACACAGGCAGGTTTTGAAGGAGGATGGCAGGCTTTACTTGATAGCGGCAAGATGCTAAAATGGCACAATAAACTTTTTCTTCAGCCAAGGTGGAGACATACAATTCTTACAACCACAGTCAGGGTAGGCTTTGAGCAAATACTTTAGGGTTGCCTGGAGCAGGAGTGACTTTTACTACTTCAAGAGCTTCTTTATACAAATATGAGGCTTACAGTGCCAACTGTACGGTTCAGGACTAATCCCAAGTATGAAAATATGAGGTATATTCTGTGCATTCTTCACCTCATGGCAATCATGTTCTATGTCATGTACTCACAAGTGTATTTCAGCCTTTTTTTCACTGACTAGGTTGCAATGGTTTCTATAGGTGATGATGTAGCTGCTGTTAATAATGATAAATAATAATAACTTTATATAGCTTCAAAATATTCTGCAACAATGTAGAGGGTATAACTACAGACAAAACTTGTTTTTTAATCATTTGCTTGAAGGGGTGTTCCCATGAAGCAAAGTGTACTGCACAGGTCGGCTCTCAGCAAGTGGTGAGCTAACCATGTATCACAATGAGGAGGGCGGTGCTTGTGGCTCCCTATTCCCCTCTATTTGAGCTCCCAGATATAGCTGAGCATTCGACTTTATTGGGAAAGTAGAGTGAAAGGAGAAGACTTCCACAAGCGTCGCTATCCTCATTCTCATGCACAGTCAGCTTACACCTAGCCAAGAGCCAATCTGTGCAGTACACTGTTCTTTGTGGGAACATCCCTATAAAGAAGAAAAATTAATAAAAAAAAAAGTAATAGGATCACCCACTCTTCTATAACCAGTCAAGGTAAAAAATTAGCAGCTGTAGCCTAATACTATCAAGATGGAAAGGTCCATGGATATTGAATGCCGCCCCACCCTAAAACTACCAGCTTGCAGATGCTTTAGGAGCAGATATCACATGCTTCTGGCTCTTCTCAGTACCCCTGGTGTGTTGGTTATTAAGTAAATAGTGAGAGGGGGTTAGCGTCAGCCTTCGGTGACCAGAAAAACTGATGGCAGACACCAAGCCCTCCAGGGATAGTAATGGAGAGCTGTCTATTACTGCAAAAAAATTGTAAAAAAACCCAAACACATATGCAACTCAATGAAACCCACTGTCCCAACCACTGTCTGGTCCCAACCACTGTCCCTGCCTTTTGGGGTGCCCGACTCCTTAATAGGTCGACCCCAACCAGAAGACTAGGAGCTACACTAATTAAGTGCAGACACAAGACACAGACAGACAGAACACAATAAAGAGGGGTCAGACTAGCCAGGTCAATACCAGTCGGGCGCAGCAGTATAAAATCACTGAGGGAGAGAGAAAAGTCAGTAGCACAGCAGGGTTAGATACCAGAAAGTATTACAGATAGGACATGCTAGCAATATACAAAACGACCTCTATAGCAGGCAAAGATTGAATAGAATTTAACCTTTAAATAGGGAACCAAAGAAGGCAGAATTGAGGCCATAGGTGGAAAGAAACACAAGACCGGATAGGAACAGAAGGTTGTCCATCAAAAGGAGAAAACCATTAACTCAAAGAGTGCTGGAGGATTCCTGGCCAGAACGTTGGCCAGAAATCAATCAAGCAAACAGCGAGGAGAACACAGTTTACACTAGTGAATACAATTCCAAGCATCATGTAAGAAACCAGGGCTTCCGTCGCAACGTCCGCGGCCGGCGACCAGAGCCCAAAGCTGAGGCTCTGTCAGGCATGACCATGACACCCACATTCTTAAATAAACATTCTGCAACATCAACCCTTGTTGACCATATTTTTTTTAAAAAACCGATGCAACACTGGTCCAATGTAGTTCAATGAATCAGTCAAAGTCCAAAAAGGAAATCTGTAAAAAAAAAACAAAAAAAAGAAACACAATAATAGGCTGGATAACTATAGAGTGCCCAGGAAAGCTATGCAACTCACCCTGCTTTCCTATTGTAGCCTGCTGTGGGGGATGGGATGTCACCCAGCTTTCCTCATTAGTAATATACTGTACAGTATACTTGTATAATGCAATGGTCTCTAACCCTCCTGCTCCACCACACCAGCATTTACTGGATTGGAATAACATATCCCTTGATATGTTAAATGTTAACTTACTATTAAGATATGAACTTTTTCTATGCTTACTGTAGTAAATTTTTGGCTCTTTCCTGTTACAAGTATTTAATGACTTGAAGCTCTGTCTGGTGATATTTGTGACTTTATAATCCATTAAACAAATTATTGCACAACATTACAGTAACAAACTAGCCCTTTGTTATGTGAACTAAGGGAACCATGAAAGCAGACCTTTGTTTTCATAGCTATATGCGCCCACCTGTTTCTATACACTTTTACCTATTCACATACGCTGTAACTTGGCTAGTGGCAATATGATCTGTAGGACGGGTTGCAATATTGAATAAATGTAAGAACACATATAAAATATACTATCTAGAAAATCGGACAGTATAAAATCTAAATGACTATTGCTGCTCATAACATTTGAAAAGATCACTATTACCCTTGCTCAAAGGTAGTTGAGGTCTCCGACATGATAAAATTAGGAAAATAATGCTGGAGCTAGCATGTAGATTTTGCTCATGGAGATCTTATCATTAGTGTTGAGCGATTTTTTTTTTTTCGACAAAGTTGAAATCGGAAAAGGTTTTTATGGTGATCGAAATTTCCAGATCATGCGAAAATTTAAAGGGTTTTAAAATCTGAGCATCATCTATTAAAAATCGCGCCTTTTTTGGCGCTTCCTGTAATTTTGGCGGCCAGCAAATCAGATTACAGAATAGAGCAGGGTGAGATGTGTGGGGCGACGTGATGACTGGGATGTGTTTTGGTTGCGATTGGCTGGAAAAATCACATGACCTCGTTTTACATAGAACACGTTTCCTGTTTCAGCCTCAGTGTCTCTCAGCGTCTCATAGGGATAGGACCTCCCGCTCTGCCTGTGCCAAAACAGCCCAGCGAACTTAGTCTATTACAGCACAGACAAACCTCTACTATTAGCTGTGATCCTTCCAATTTAGTTAGATTAGAGATTTGAAGATTTTAAAGTATTTTGCTAGAGAATTTTAAAAGCAGCATCTACCGCTGTAAATTCACGGCGGTGGGAGCGGGGGCGCGCGGGCGAACACAGACAAAACTCTATTTTATAAAGAACACTGGATAAAGTTCACCAAGACTTAATGTAGACATTGTAGTGGAATATCTTTATTATTAACAGTTTGCTATTGAAATATTTCCTGGATATTGGGCAGCCTGAACTTATATTGGATACACATCATTTCTAGTAACTGCAGGTCTCTTTGTTAGCTGCAAAACTTCCCCCTTTTATTATCAGTATAACATTTCAGATAGGTGTTCATTTTCAATTTTACCCCTTACACCTGTGACTGTTGATATATCCACCTTGCAGTTAAATGACAATACAGCAATCTTGTGGTCAGCACAGGTTGTTTGTTGCCAAAAATACCATGTATCGTACGAAAACATCACAGTTATTGACTTTTGCGCACCCAGCATTGTTCATTGACGCAGCATCCACGTAAATCTTAAAACAGCAATTCTATATTCACCACAGGTGAATTGAAAGGTGCAAAAAATACCGTTTATTATACCAAAACATAACAGTTACGTGTTTTTTGACTTTTGCGCACCCAGCATTGTTCATTGACGCAGCATCTACGTAAATCTTAAAACAGCAATTCTATATTCACCACAGGTGAATTGAAAGGTGCAAAAAAAAACCGTTTATTATATCAAAACATAACAGTTACGTGTTTTTTGACTTTTGCACACCCAGCATTGTTCATTGATGCAGCATCTACGTAAATCTTAAAACAGCAATTCTATATTCACCACAGGTGAATTTAAAAGGTGCAAAAAAAAATCGTTTATTATACCAAAACATAACATTTAAAGGGTGTTTTTTAAATTTTTGGGGCCCCCAGCTTTGGGTTCTTTGGGACGCAGATCTACGTAAATTTTAAAAACAGCAATTTAAAATTCACCCCCAGGTAAATTTGAAAGGGGAAAAAAATTCCTTTTAAATTATCCCAAACCCAAAACAGTTACGTTTTTTTTTTGACTTTTGGGACACCGGGAATTTTTTTTTTAACGAAGCATCTACGTAAATCTTAAAACAGAAATTTCTATATTCACCAAGGTGAATTGAAAGGGGGTAAAAAAAAAATACCGTTTATTATTTTAAAAAACATAACACATTACGTTTTTTTTGACTTTTGCGCCACCCAGCTTTTTTTTCTTTAAACGCAGCATCTACGTAAATTTTTAAAAACAGAAATTTCCCTATATTCACCACAGGTAATTAAAAGGTGCAAAAAATACCGTTTATTATATCAAACAAAAAAATTTAATGTTTTTTGACTTTTGCGCACCCAGCATTTTTTCATTGCCCGGCAGCATCAAATTTAAATTTTAAAAAAAAAGCAATTCTATATTCACCACAGGTAAATTTTAAAGGTGCAAAAAATATCGTTTATTTTTCCAAAAACATAACATTACGTGTTTTTTTTTTGATTTTTTCCCGCCCCCGGGCATTGTTCATTGACGCAGCATCACGAAAAACCTTTAAAACAGAAATTCTATTTTCCCCCACGGGTGAATTAAAAGGGTTTGAAAAAAATTCGTTTATTATCCCAAAAAAACATAACTGTTAGTTTTTTTTTGATTTTTGCGCCCCCAGCATTTTTTTTTTTGGGACGCGAATTTTACGTAAATTTTAAAAACAGCAATTCTATTTTCCCCCAAAGGGTGAATTAAAAGGTGAAAAAAAAATCCCGTTTATTATCCCAAAAAACATAACTTTTTCGTTTTTTTTGATTTTGCAAAACCCACATTGTTCTTTGACGAAAGCATCAAACGAAAATCTTAAAACGGCA